>BLKR01001519.1:0-278943 GCA_011170035.1 Teleogryllus occipitalis | reverse complement strand
AATTTTTCAACTTTTTATATTCCTAGTAGTACAACTGAATCATTACTTCAAGAATATTAAAGAAGAGTAAAAACTCGTCCTAAATAGAAGTTTTCATTGAAAAATTCGTAGTAGTTTTTAAGAAAATGGCAATTAAGCTTTAGTGTAAATATAAAATTTCAGCTCAATTTCAGAGGAATCACTTCTCCCCATAGCATGTCATACACAGTTTTTAACTGTTTTTGACGTAAATAAATAAAAAATCTATTGAGGTTTCGAAAAACTTCATTTGAAGTAATTTCAAGCACATCCACTTGCAAATGTAATAATGCATACACATCGATGAAAATGTTCATATTAACGGCGTGAGAGGTATTTCAAAAAAATTACATTTATGTAATTTTGAAAAAACAAAAGAATACACCAAAATGAACTTTACGTCATAATAACCAGTGCAATTAGCACTATCTATTGGGAATATTTGGAGTCATTTTTGAGAAAATGGCGTTTCAGCAATTCTGAAACTGGGGAACTCTGTGCTCATTTTTACAGAAAACTGTTTTCGAGAAAATTTGACATTATTTAAAGCACATGAGCTCAAAAACACAAAAAAGTGAAGAAATCGCCTTTAATGTAAATTTTACAGACGTCAAATTCAAAATTTCAATTTCAAAATCAAAAAACTTTAATTTTTGAAATTAAAAAAAACAACAACAAAAGAATACAGCAATATGGCGTTTATGTCACGGCATAGCGTACGTTTGCCACTAACCTTACCAAAAACTTAAACAAAAAATTTGGAGCCGTTTTTGAGAAAATGTTTTTTTTGTTAATTTTTAAAATGGCAAATATTACACGCACTATTGCATGAAAACTACTAAAATTTCCAAAAAAATTTAAATGATCTAATTGAAATAAGTATTTATGCACAACAAATTTCCTTTGTAGGAAAAATCCATGTCTTCAATTTTGTAGTTGAAGACGCTGGAGAAAATCCAACCTTTTGCAATTTTCGAAAATTCGGACTTACCCGTGAAATTCTGACCTACACCACCCTTATAAGTGTATTTTGCTCCTATCTTCCAAGAAATTTAGAGAATAAATTTGGAGCCGTTTTTGAGAAAATTTTGAAAATGTACGGGGGACGTCATGTAAAGTACCCCCAAATTTTAAAGAATGTTTTTCAAAATTTCAATTAGAGCCAGATCGACATAGGATTATTGAATTTGGAAAAGATCGTACTTGTGGTTTAGGCGCTTGTAGCGTTCACACACGGACCGACATTTTGCTTCCAATTGGTTTTTCGGCATCAAGGACCCACAAAAGAGGGATTCTGGCTTCACCACGTGTTACAGGATTTTTTTTCCTTTTGCCGCATTTAGCAACTGTTTTTATTCACTTTTTCGCCACTAGAGCCCGGCAATTAATTTTTTCCGCCGTAATTCCGCCGTTATTTCGCGCAGCATTACATAACTTTCTCTATACTACGTATAGTACTCCGTATATACGTACGTATACGAGAAAGTAAATAGTGGTGTTAAAACAGGACGTACTTTCTTGCCCGTTTTCACGCAAAAAGTACTCAAATTTTCGAAAAATTGTACATGGCCTTATTTCAAAATCGATCTTTAAGTAACGATTCATTTAGGGAAAAAATCTCCATCATTTAATATTTTAGTTTTAGGAAGACTCCGAAAAAGTTTTGAACTTGTGCAATTTTCGAAAATTTAGGGTTTTCTACGAACCCTAAATTTCTACGAAAAGACATTCACCACTCTTTTAAACGTTCTTCACACTATTCAACAACAAAATTTAATAAAATGAAGTCATTTTTTTTTACAAATTTGGAAAATGTCACGAGGACTTCATGTAAAGTACCCTCCAAAATTAAAATATCGGTTTCAAATTCAAGGGGCGCAGCATCAGCCAGATCGATTGAGGAATATAAATTTTGGAGAAAATCGGCTGAACGGTTTAGCAGCTGGCGTTGTTCACAGACAGACGTTTTCCCGTCATTCGTTTTGCGGTATGAAGGATCCACAAACCATGATTTCTGGCTGTATCACGTGTTGGAGTATTTTCCCCCCTAAATTTAGCAACTGGATTTAACCACTTTTTCGTTACCAGGGCCTTTTAATAAGAGTTTTTCTGCGGAAAATTCGCCATTTCTTCGCGCAGCATTAGATAACCTTCTCTCTCCTCCATAGCGAAAAAGTATTTGAAGTACCCAGGCCGCTAATTCTGAATATAAAATATTAATGTTAATAAAGATGTTAGCCAAAACGTTTCATTATTTCGTTATAGATTAACTTTGTTAATTATACATTTCAACCAGTCTCATGCGATAAGTGCTTCGCTGCAAAGTACCAAAAATCCAAGCAGCGGTCATTAAAAAAAACACACTTTTATTCAAACTTACGTGTTTCATATTCTTTCACTCAAGTCCCAGGAATACATAAAAGCACGGTCACCGTATCGCATTGAACGTCGGCGCTGCGGGGCCGAGCCAGCACTGGCGAGGCGCGCACCTCGCGGAGCGCTTTTCATGAAACGCCGGCGATCGACGCGAGGTGGACGTTGGCTGACACGCCGCACGGGTCGCCGAGCGCCGCCAGGCGACACGCGCAGCTAGTTTGCAGGCATCTGTCCCTCCAACACAAACGGGCGTACGTCATACCACAAACAATTGTATCTCCTAGGAGGCTACTTTTTACTCGCCCGATTTCCGCGACTGTTTCTATAATTACCCAGCAAATTGTAAACGGTTTTAAACAGCTTTCAATTCGCGCAGAAGCTTCTCATCAAAATACAATTATGGTGTTTCGCGATAAACCAAATTCGTGAGTTTTAAACTGACAAGACGCACAACTAATTTTTCCTTTTCACAATTAGTTGTGACAAAATTACGATAAATGTTGCCGAATTTACATTATTTTTGAAGCTCTGAATAATTCAGCACATATTACAAGGCCATCTTTCCCATTCCGCAGCTCTATGGAGAGCGAGTATTGATTCCGGGCGCGTTTACTATAATTAGGTGATTAATTCCGAAAGCGTAGTGCACGTTATACCCCGGCTTGTGACGGTGTTCTTCCCCACTTGAAAGTAGGATTCGCCGTCGGTCTACTTGTAGGCTGACCTCCTCTAGGTATATCCCCCAGCGGAGTACGGTCTCTCCCATGCGAGACGAGCCTGTAATATATCTTTTTCTTCGAGACACTTCCGTCTCCTTGAATTTGATAACATACACTCTTGTCAATGCAAACTATTATTTAAAATTATTACCAAGCAAAGAGGTAAACCCGTGTAATTCAATTGAATATTGAAATTGCGTTGAATATCAAGCAATTAGTTTAATTTCACATACAGTTGCAAATTCTACAGGCTCTGAATCAGTGGGGAATCGAGAAGCGTCGAACCAGCAAAAATGTAATGGAATGTTCAAGATCTCATCCAGTAGATTATGGTGTGGGGAACGTTTCATTGAAGCCTTCAACCTCAAACTTTTAGTTTTTAAGGTCCTAAAACGCTTTGTTTAGGAGTTATTAAACTAGAGGGCTACAGAATGGCACAGACTTTCTCGTAGTAAAGTTTTCTAATTTCCTTGGTGTGGACTGGTATTGTACAGTCTTGCCCCTCCTTGCCTGCTGCCATCTAACACCGCCGTAAGTATATTTTATTGAAATTTTCGCTTTCCAAATAGTAGAACCGAAATAACCTCGTCCTCAATAATAATTTTCATTGAAAAATTTGGATCCATTTTTAAGAAAATGGCGTTAAGCGTTTCTGTAAATGCGAAATTTGAAGCTCTTTTTCACTGGAATCTATTAGGTTTTCGAAAAACTTCACTTGGAGTAATTTGAAGAATTTCCACTCACAAATTCAATAATGTATACAAATCCGTGAAAACGTCCACATTAACGGCGTGGGAGATATTTAAAAGAAATTTCATGTGTATGATTTTGGGAAAAACAAAAGACTATACGAACATAAACTTTACGGCATATTAAACACTACAAATAGCACTATCCATTGTATCCATGTAATGGGTCGTTATTGATGTTTTAATGTCTTTGTTGTTTTATATCGATTTTACAATTCTGTTGACAAGATGTACTGTGTACTTCATGTATGAATTTAAGTAGTGTGCTTCATATTTTTATATACTCACAGTGGTTTTGAGATTCTTTGTAGTGTTGTATTAATGATTTTAGGTTTGATTTAACGCCTGAAGATGGAGACAACAGATCTCCGAAACGTCGGTAGTTAGAGTGTTTTTGTAAGACGGGAAATCAATTGTCGAAGTACGTAAACAATATCGTCAAAAGGAAATAACGTATCTTCAAAAAAATAAGTTTTTGCATGTCGCACTATCGAAAACGTCAAAACTAATATCTAATTGGAACTGAATACCTCTATCAGGATATAAAAGCTTTCATGAAACATCTGTGTATCTCTGACAAATTTTTGCTTTTATTAGGATTAGAAGATAGTAAATACATGAAATATCATTGTATCATACGCATATGTAATACTTGTTTAAACTCCAAAGAAAACTACAGCTTCCTACATAACCCCGCTATTTTACTATAATATATTTATATTGTGTATATTAGAAATGGGAAATGTTTGGCAATTATGGATAAATAATAAATTTTTCGTGACAATCGATGTAGCCTCTCTATATGCATAACCTCCAAAATCCTAAACAGTTACGTTAATTTATTTCAGACATGTTTGAATTAACGTGAGAAAAAACTAACCATTAAGTTCCTGCCATATTATATTGGTAGTATGGATATTGTATTTTTCATTACTTCCATGCTCATTGTGTGTTAATGTTGAATTCGTATTTAGCGGTGGCGACGAAAATGACGTAAAGTGTAAGTTTTATCGTAGACGACAAAACAGGGAGAATGACGGGACCCGACAATCGAAATCCCGTCATTTGATGTTGGCGCATGCGCAGTACTATTCTCCCCTGAATTGTCGTGTTACGTCTTTCAAATCTACGACTTGCAAAAACTCTCTAATGTAGTTGTCTTTAATACATTGATGCGTAATTTTGTATTCTTACAAGAAATTTAAAGAAAAAAATTGAAGTCGTTTTGAGAAAATTTTGAAAATGTCCATAGGGATTCATGTAAAGTGTCCCCAAATTTTAAAGAATGGTTTTTTCAACATTTCAAAGCTTCAAATAGAGCCGGATGGACAGGGGTATTCTACAAATTTGGAAAAATCCTACGTATGATATTCATAAAGCAACTTTCCAGGTTTTTTGATTAGGAGTAATACTTGATAAGAAAGCAAGACAAACATTGCCGCAAATTACGTGACGATGGTCGACTGGGAAGTCTAAATGTACATACAAATGTGGCAAAAAAGTATATTTTGAGAATGAAGGAATACACGTCTCCCAAAATTTCGGCTCGATTATTGTCATACAACAAAAAAAACGTGAGAAAAGTTATATCAGCACATTTAAACTAGTTACAGAAAACTGAATTTCCACCTCTAGCCTAGCGCGTACCAGCAACAGAATGACTCGATCGACATAGCCTGCACCGTCGCGCTGTCCATGGCGGACAGCATTGAAACGCGTACCGAATGAGATGGAACTTTCGAAGAGTCGAAGGCGAGTTTCTACTCGCCACAAGGAATCGGTATGGGTGAGTAAGTCGGCCCACCTATTTTTGCTGGTTCTGCGCAGAACTAGTTTACGTCACGAACCACGTGACCACGGGCACTTTGTTTGAAACGCCAGACCAGACGCTGGACGCCATGTTGCTTGGAGAGCGAACAGTATTGAGAAACACTTTTAAAGTGGCATAAAGTAACAGTTTTTAACAGTGGCAGTTATACAATCCAGCAGAAAGCAAATATTTTGTTAGTCTTGCCTTTTATTATCAGATGACTTCTGAAGTTCTTCAGAGCCACTTTGTTAACCCCATCACAATGTGCCCAATATAAACTTTGTATTTTTTGGTAACTTTAGACTCGAAATTAACGATGAGGGGACAGGACCGACCTTTCTGGACTATCAAAATCGACTCTAGGGATTTATGTGAACGAAATATTTTTCAGCGAACTACGGCGGGTCTTTAGGATTTATCATCTGCCTTGCATAGAAACAAATTTAGAGAAATTCTGCCGTTACTACAAACTATGATCGCTTCTTACTTTGTTCCAAGCACAATTACTAACACAAGCGCACAAAATAAAAATAAAAAAAGCTGTCAGACCCAAAGACTTGACACATGTTTCTCTACGTATGTCAACGCGCTGAATCCGAATTCGAAGCCAGAATTGCGACACCACCCTCTACGTTGGAGCAGTTTTTGAGAAAACAAAGTGTTTAAACAAAATTAAAAATTGCCTATACTTCACGCAAAGTTAAGCCAAAAGTAATCAAATTTTCAAAAAATTGCACATGACCATATTTCAAAATCTAACTAAGAAAAAGATTTCATTAAGGGAACAAATCTCTTATCTCCATTGTTGTGGGTGTAGAAAACGCCGAAAAAATTTAGAACTTTCGAAAAATCAGGGGTTTTAACCAACATGAGACCTAACGTCTTTGACAATATCCAACAACACAATTTAATCAAAAAACGATGGAGCCATTTTTTTCAAAATTGAAAAATGGTACAGGGCCTTCATATAAAGTACCCTCCAAAATTAAAATGTTTCAAATTCAAGGGCCGCGACATCAGACAGATCGATTGAGGAATATCAATTTTGGATAAAATCGGCTGAACGGTTTAGCCGCTAGCGTTGTTCACTGGCAGACACGTTTTGCCGTCAATCGATTTTTCGGTATCAAGGACCCACAAATCATGGGTTCATCACGTGTTAAAGGATTTTTCCCCCTAAATTTAGCAACTGGACATACCCACTTTCTCGTTAACAGGGCCCTGTAATAAAGTTTTTCTGACGAAAAATCGCCGGTTTTTCGTGCTCATTTCTCTCAACTGCATCAAATGCAGAAAGAAAGTAAACTAACCCATTAACGTCGAGCGTACTAATTTGAGGACGGACATTTCTGGCCAACACAAATTTGCTTTTTTTGCAATACTTAGTGAATTTTATTTCTTCAATAGACGTTAACATCCTAAACGAAACGCATGCGCAAGTTTTTTTCATTCTGGAATACCAGATGTCGAATAAGTCGTGATCACTAAGGCATTGTAAACGCGGTAAGTTCGAATTTACCATTTCGAATTTTCCCAATTTTCGGAAAATGGGAGCACCACCACATACTATACCTTTCTTTGCTACACATGTAAAAAAGAGAAAAAATTGCTCTGAGAAAACATTAAAAATTGCTTTTTTGAAGTAAAATTATGCAAAAAATACTTATCGAAAAACTGAACAAAATCACATACCTGATTAGTGTATCTGTTTTTGATGAGCACATTTCATTAAGAAAACTAGAGGTGCTACAGAATGGCACATTCTCGTAGTAAAATTTTCAAATTTCCTCGGCATGGTCTGACTTCAAGGACTTCATTCTCTGACCAGCTATCTATCGTCACCCAAAGTCCATTTTATTGACAATTTCTCGACTTTTTGCTTTCCTAGTAGTACAACCGAATTATTACTTCAAGAATGTTAAATAAGAATACAAACTCGTTCTAAATGGAAATTTTCATTGAAATATTCGTAGTCGTTTTTAAGAAAATGGCAATTAAGCATTACTGTTATTGCGAAATTTAAGCTCTTTTTCTCAGAAAACTATTGAATTTTCGAGAAAGTTCATTTGAAGCACTTCCACTCATAAATGTAATAATGCATCGAAATCGATGGAAATGTGCACATTAACGGCGTGAGAGGTATTTGAAAAAATTACATTTGTGTAATTTTTGAAAAAACAAAAGAATACACCAAAATGTAATTTACGTCATAAACAGTGCAATTAGCAAAATCCATTGAAAAAAATTGAAGCACATTTTTATAGAAAACTTGAGTTTTCGAGAAACTTTATTTGACATTTAAAGCACATGTACTCATAAATCTAATGATGTGAATAAATTGCCTTTAATATTAGCGACGTGAGAGACAAGTAAAAAAATTAATTTTTTGTAATTTTTTAAGAAAAAACAACAAAGAGCAATATGGCGTTTATGCCATCGTATAGTGTTCGTTTCGCACTAACCCTACCAAAAATTAAAAAAAAAAATTGAATCCGTTTTTGTGAAATACTAGCTTTTGTTTTTTTAAATCACAAATCTTGCACGCACTATTGCAGGAAAACTACTAAAAAAAAAAAAAAAAAAAAAAAAAAAAATTTACATCGCCTTAGTGAAGGAACTATTTATACACAACAAATTTTACTCGAAGGAAAAATCTCAGTCTTTAATTTTGTAGTTGTAGGAAGACGCCGAAACAATTCTAACTTTTGCAATTTTCGAAAAAAGAGTTAACCGTGAAAATCGGACCTATGCTACCTTTATAAGTGTATTTTAGTATATTCTTGCAATAAATTTAAAGAAAAAAATTGAGCGTTTTTGGGAAGATTACGAATATGTCTGGGGGGCTTCATGTAAAGTACCCCCAAATTTTAAAGAATGTTTTTCAAACTTTCAAAGCTTCAACTAGAGTCAGATCGACAAAGGATTCTTCGATTTGGAAAAGATCGAACGTGTGGTTTTGGTGCTAGAAGTGTTCACAGACGGACGGACAGACGTTTTGAAGAAAAAAAGATAACACTTTCGGTATCAGGGGATCGCAAAACGTGTATTTCCGTTGAAATCTCGAAATCGATTTTCCGCAGCATTACATAACTTTCTCTACACTACGTATATTACTCCGTATATACGATAAAGTAAAAATCGCCTTCATATTTGTACTTTTAGGAAGACGCCAAAATTTTTTTCAATGTTTGTAATTTTCGAAAAATCAGATATTTTAAAGAAAATGCGATCTGCACCCTTCTCGTAAACGCCCATACGCTATCCGAAGTCAAAATTTAATTTAAAAAGTTGATGTTTTTTTAGAAAACTTGACAGTTCAAAGTTAACGAAATTCCTCAACTCAATTTAAGACGCTTGACAATCATGTTTACAAAATTATATAGTTAGGTTATTAGTAGAGACCGTATTTCCATGCAAATGCATGTTTTTATTTAAGCTTGGTAGACATTTCAAACTCTACCTACAGGTTTCATAAAAAAACGCAACTTCTTCCGTGCATGTTTGGGTAGTTTTTGGAGAAATTCATGCATAATGCATGTTGGAAATTTAAATTAATACTGCATATTTAGAGATCTAGCATTTTAAGTACTTCTTATTTCTCTGTAAAATTTGTGAATATTAAAACTAACGCCTATTTTCTATAAATAATATATTGATCTTAGATCCTTATAACACGCAGTTGTCTTTGTTGCTTATTCTTATACTACTCATTTTAACCGTCCGGTACATTATTGGATTTGCGACGCGAGTACACGTGCGGGGAGCAACGATTGCGAAATGAATTATCAACGCCATATGATACGGCGCAAATGATACGGATACACGAAGCCAAACCTCGGTATCAATTGATAACTTACAAAGGGGGAGAAAAATAATCAAGCAGGCTCTCAGTCTTCTTGCCTGTAACAGAGGTTTAATTCAAGTTTAATTGAGAAATTAAGTACAAAATGTCTTCTTCTAAGGTTTCGTGTGCAACCCTTCTCAAACAATGGATTGCTTGTCTGGAGGGTGAAAAACCAACGCTTGTCTGAGGGTGGAATATAATATAGTGCGTCAAAAAAATTTCAAATTTCGCATTTACAAGAACGATTAAACGCCATTTTCTTAAAAACAGCTCCATATTTCTCAACAGAAATTTCCACGTAGACGAGATTTAACTCTTCCATAATATTCTTAGTCATTTTGTTCTACCTTTAGGAGACCGAAAATTGAGGAAATTTGTAAAAAATGAACTTTGGGCGGCGATAGATTGCAGCTGGCAAGAGGATGAGGCAAGTCCAAAGAGCTAGCCCAGACCAAAGAAAATAGAAAATAATTAGTACATGAAAGCCTGTGCCTGTAGCACCACCAGTTCTTAATGAATTACTTGGAAAGAAATTGTATGCGGTTTGGTTTGTCTTAGTTTTAAATGTGAATATAGCTTCATATATGTATTCTTCAAACAGCCAGGCCCATTATTGTATGTACACATGTATGTACATCATAATACAACTTATGCATTTTATCATGACATAACACATAAATGAGGGCCTAAGTATATTACACACCCCATACTGTAAGTGGGTAAACCTAATTTTATGAAGCATTTATCAACAATCAAACATTTGTTAAAGCTGGGAGATTAATTTGAAATTAAAAAAAAAAAAAAGTCTTGTCAATGGCTCTTCGTGCCCCTGTAGGTTCTTTGCATGTTTCCCAACAGGGGTAGGCACTGATGTTCAAGAAAACTTTCAATACCAGGATTTCACAAAATGTTCATTTCTGACAATCTTTAAGTTCTACATTTTTACATTACATCACTTTTTCTACACTTCATGTACATTCTGTAAATAATAGAAAATATGAGAAGGGAAAAATAATTATTTGGTTTTCTGTTTACGATTCATTTAAGCTGGCATGTCGATACTACCCTAGTCCAAGAAAAAATTATATCAGTCTAACATGAGAGTTAAATTTTACAGTCCTTAAAATGCAACTTTATGAAGAGAGAGTGCAAAAAATTTGCATTTTAGTTCATTTTAAGACTATGACAAAGATCCCATTGAACATTAATTGGAACACTTTATCACATTTCCTGATCCAACTGATTGTCAATACTTTGGACATTAAAAATATCAACCACTGATAGCTGGAGTCGCTTCTGGAGGAAGAGATCAATAACTTTTACACAAGCAAACCACAGAATTTCCAACCCTGTATGGTTTAATGAGTGTTAAGAGAGCATTCCTGATAAATTCACCAACAGATCAAAGATTGCTATCACTACACGTAAAGTACATTGATGCTTTGTAGGATTTTTTTTATTGATCAATATTTTTCTCATTAAATTTATGACACCATTTTAGGATTTTCGTATATTAAACAGGAATTTCTTCAGGCGAGATTCTTTAATGGGAAGTGCGCAAATCGAAAACCATGTAAGAAACAAGCAAAGCAGGAAACTTGTCTTTTGCCAAATTTTTCATTTTCTGCATGAATGGAACCATATTAAGATGAACAGCATTCACTCAAGTTATTTTAAGAGAACAAGAATTGCTTCTGATCAGAGTATGTGAAAAACATACAAGGTTTTAACAAACAGACAAAGTTGTTCTTAGTGTGGTTGATTAAGACACTGCGATGGCATAATGACACTGTCCCAAACAATTCAGGTGAGCAATAATTCTTAATTAACTTTTTAACATTTCTGGCAGACTCTACATGCATAAAAGGTGATTATCGCCTTAGCTATACAGATGCTACCACATTGTAGGCTGGCTTGCTAAAGTTTGGCCATTCTATCGTGTCCTTCTGAATTGGAATACCACAACATAAGTGTGGTCAAATAAACAGGTGCATTTCTTTCACTTAACTGTCTTAATGAGAAGAACTTATGTTGATGAATTTGCATAATAACCAAATAAAGACATTATTTGAAAGCATTATTTGAATGAAGACGTTACATGTCCATTAAAGCTCCTTAAACATTTCGAAGGTACTTTCGTTGGTGGAATATGAAATTACAGATAAGAGTCAAAAACTTACTTTGAACAGCTTCATTATGAATAAAATATGCTTGCTAAGAGTTAATTTTGAAATATGACTAATGTACAAGTGTGTTCTCATGGATTTATATTCATCAGTATTGAAAACTAAGAACTATTTGGTCCCTATTGAAAATCTTTAAATAAAAGACCTAAAATCAGCAAAATAATACATGCTGTATTTTTCTCCTTATAACAGGGAGACAAGTTCCATGATTATACAGGCATACTTTTATAAAAATGTTTCCTTTCCAATTACATCATATAAACTAATATGTGTACCCAGTAATAGCTAATTCTCATGTTGCAATTCTCATTATGCAATAAAAACCTAGTAAGAACCTACAAGTAAACTCCATATTTTCTAATACTTTTCGTTCTTTTGGAGAGCTTTCCATGACAAGGATTAAATATCTGTACATCAGCATTGCTAATGCTGTAATTCCTAATATCAAACTGACATTAAAATAACTAAGAGAAGAATAATTGAGCAAAATTTGAAAATAAAAAAATAGGAACATCACTCTTCCTTCACATTCCAGCATATCACATCCAGATTAAAAAATAATGATAAAATATCTTGGACACAACAAAAGGCAAAGCATTAGGAACACCATTAAAAAAATTGGCTGCACAGTTGACATAACAGTAAACATGCAAATTACATCAAATAGCCAAAGTTAGGGTTATCTACAATTAATCAATCATACAGACTTTCAATATACTCTACATGAAATGTCAAAAAGTAATGGAGTAAAGATAATAGATTTTTCAGATCAAGTATACTATAATATTTTTAATTTTTAGTTCACAAATTGTTTGGTTATAAACACACATGCTCAAAGGTGCTGCAAAAATCATGAAAAACGAACTCTGAGCATTTCTTACCAATTTTTCAAATCTATTTATTAAACAAAGAGTATTTTTTGTTGTTTTCCCCTATTTAGAAGAGCAATAAGTAAACATTCCACAGAATTCTTGTAATATCAAGTATTGTAGGGACAGAGCCAACTACACTAAATTTGAATTAGTTCCCTAGTACACAAAAAAGAAGTTATTTGCCAAATTACATCAATTCAATTATCTTCACTTTTATGCTGAAATAATTTATCACTTCTCCCAACTCAAACTAAACATTTCCGTCAAACTTATCAGTTTTTATCCCTGTCCAAAAAGTTTCAAGGAAGAATAAGGTTTCTTAAATAGGTATATACAAATTCAATTCAACTCATCAAGATAATTTTATTCATTTGGATTACAGAACTAAACTTAAATCCCTAAAAAAAGTAGTGCTTTAATTCTTGAGAAAAAAATCTAAAGAGGCTACAGAAAGTTGCCAACAATTTCATTTATGCACCTTCATTTCAAATTAACAAGTTCAAATGACAGTCAAGAGTATGTATAGCTTGATTAACAATATCTAAACCATACAGTGATTTTTTTTCATTTTCTTCTCTAAACAAGCAGCAGCAACAGGCAGAGGAAGGGCATGTTAATTTAAGGTGATAATGCAAGGAACATTCAAGGAGAACAGGAACTTGGGGATGGGGAACAGACAAGCTTTCGCACGTTAGTAGGGCTGATACTGTCTCGAACTGTCATGGCACACAGTTATAGCTGTCATCCTTCACACACACACACTAACACACATATGTTCACGTTTCGTCTAGGTACACAACATTATTTCATAGCTTACAAGTCAGTCGAGTGTCGTTGGCAACTAATCGATCCTCATCTCCTGCCATCCTAAGGAAATGACCATACACACAGATTCATACTATACAAACGTACTCATGCATTCTATACACGTAGGCTCATTGATACAAGGCAATTAACATACAACCCATGCCTTTGGAAGTATATCATTCGGACTTCGGCTGGCATGGTATAAATCACAGGCACACAGGGACGCAAATATCACACATCAGTCAGGAAAAGATGAGGTGGTCCATGCTAAACAGGAGTATCCTATACTACAGGTTAGTACAATGTAATTCACTGCCAAAAACAATCTCCTGGTACCTGAACAGACAGACCTCTTTCCAAACCTTTTCTCACCTGACACATTCACACTAGTAAATCCCAACCAATCTTTGTTTTAGTTATTATCATAACAGCAAAACCACACTGTCCATATGGCATAGACATTACACCGGTTTGTCATGGACCTCCTCAAATCACAGAATTTTTGTTTTTGGTTCAGGTCAGCAAGTAACCTTGGATTTGATAAGAACCTTCTGAGTGAAATTTTTACTCAGCCTTATGTCACCTTGGAACAGGAAGAACATTTCTTCCAAATACTTCACTCTAAACCTCCATAAAGATGAAACCTTGTTAAGGACAGTGAATACCACTGTCCTAATGAGCTTTATCTGAACACAAAATTGAAATTGAAATATCATACAAAAATATACAATCAAGTATTTTACGAGTACAAGGTTTCACATAATTATACACATCCACATAATGTGTTGGAAGCTAGTGGTACTTACCCTCACAGTTCAAACCAAGGCTTTGAACTGACCTGTCCTTTAAAACTGGGCTTAGGATTTGTTACTTCTAAAATCGTAGAAATGTGGTCAAATGCTCAATGCCACAACGAAAATCAATTTTAGTTGTAACAAATTCCATTCTCCCAATTGGGATTAAGCCATTGGAAACAAATATTCACACCATCTTCTGGTTTCTAAAGGCACTTCAATCATTGGAAATTTCAATATCTGAAATAAACATTTAGTACTGGTAACAGAGTGAAGTGCCTTCACAGAGTCAACATTTACCCAGAGCACTTCACCACTTGGTAACAAATTTGACCAGTAAGATATGTCAGTTGCACTGCAACATATAACTCCTTCCCTCTGCTGGAAAACACTTGATTTCCTTTTTTTAAAAGTTCAATACAATTTCCTGAGCAAGAAAAACACATTTTGTCGAATGTGCAGAGGAGGAAAATTGACGTGCGTCGAATCAAAAATTTTTTGTAAGGCGTTTGGCAAGTCTTTTCTTTCATGTATTTTCTATTTCTTGGTGAATTGGAATTTGCCACATGTGATCCACACGCATCTTCTTCCATCCCTCCTCACATCGCATAACATCCGGTCGAGTTGAGTCGGTCGGTCCGAAGTCTTCAAGCACACTCGCTCGCCCTGCCAGGTGCGTCCCTTACACACCAGCAGCCAGACACACGCTCGTTCGTTCGCACATACTTGATTTCCAGTTACTGTGCACACTGAATTTTTTTTAGTGAACTATTCTGCTTTGATTTCTTATATTCTTTCATTATTTGGAATCAATCGCTCGCACTGTTGCACTGCCTCTTTCACCCTGGACGAGCCTTCAGAGTGGAGTGGGGATTTGCAGACAACCAAAAGTAGGAATAATATTGAGAAAGTGTTTCGTCCGATCATCTTCAACTGGATAATTACAATACGAGTCGGATCTGCAAAGGGAAAATTTGAAATTTGAGCTCTAAAATTGCAATAAAAAAAGACAAAATGCAGACCTATGAAATTAACAATTTAAAGAAATTGTTTAAGATTTATTTATATTAATATGAAATTTTGGATTTTCTGTTTTCTTAATGTCTCTCCTCACACCACTTTCTCTTCTGCCTATCCACTCCCTGCAGGCCACACCCTTTCTTTCTCAGACCATCACAACACATCATGGACACAAAAACACTACTAATTTAAAACATTTAACTTTCAACATCTAAAAATATACAGAAACCATTCTCTCCTGAACCCACATTCTTTAAATCAATTTAATACATTTGCATACTAAATATTAGGTTCTGCTGTTGGTAAGAAGAGCAGTGTAAAAATTGTTGCCAACAACTGTTACAGAGACTTCTTCCAATCCAGCCACACATTCACACTCCTTTGATCCTGAAGTCTTTCAATAAAAGCCCATACAGACCAACCAAAACTAGGGTCTTACTGAAATGGATCAAGGAATTGTAAATGGAATTCGAAGATTAAAACAGTGGAAAGAGTGGTGACACTCAACTTATGGAAGGCAGGTGGTGAAAAAGAAGAGACCAGAGAAAAACAGTGCAAGCCAATCATCACACAATTTCAAGTATTCAAGTCTTTCATCTTCAAGAATCATTTGTAAATACATAAAAATTGGCTATGCCACACAACCAAATTTAGGGTATGTTATATCCACAAAATTTAGGAAGATAAAAAAAAAAATAAATAATAATAATAAAATAAAAACTAATTTCAATATTTACTGTTATGTAATAAAAATGAAACTTACCAGCTAGAAGCAGACTGCCTAAGCTTGCGAATTTCCTTGCTGGCCCATGTAGCAACAGTTTTAGTTTTAGAAGCTCTTGAACGTCTACCTTGTTGAAGGAGGTCATTAATTGGTTCTACATCCAACAGAGGCAACATTCTTGAACCAAATGCAGTGCACAAATCACTAAAATTAAGATATACATGACATCATAAATATCTAGATAAAATAAAAGGTGACAATGGTAATGTAAATACTAATATACTAACCCAACAAGCCCAGAACATGACGTAATATTACTATCAGATTTCTCAGTATCTTGTGCTACGACGGTAATAAACTGGACTATGAATGGTATATGAGGTTCCAGCACAAGAACCTCTGGACTGGGAGTATTCCCATCTCCTTTTAAACCCTGCACAATACCAGTGTATGCTTCCAGTACACCTTCACGAAGCTCATTAAGATAGTCAATCATATCATAATCATTCTGCGAAAGAAGAAGCATGACAAGTTTAGAGAAAATTACATTTCTATGCAGAAAAGAAACTCCTTCAAAAAATATAAAAACTGTTTCATGCTAAGTGATCTGGAACGTAAATTTATAGACACAGCCTGAAACAGTAATTTCTCAACCCAATATTTTTCAAAAACCCACTGAAAAGGTTGATTCCATAATCAAAAAAAGCTATTTGATACATGCACACGGGACAAAATAAAATACAATGAAATGGACAAGTCTGATAAATAACAGTGTTTGACAAAATAAAAAAACAAAAGTGCACTACAAAATAATTAACTTGACTACCCAAGCCTCCAGAAACTGTAACAACACACTATTGACTTGCCAACAGTTCATCCCCTTACTGCCCCAAACATTACGTATTTTAGACACAATGCAATATCATGAAAATTAAAAAACTAAACAAATGAAATTTTCCATTCTCTACAACATGCTTACATTAGCACATACCACAGGTTAACTTGTTAATCTAAGGAATGGTCTTATGAATCACAAAAGAGGGAAACTTTTTTTTCTGAACATTTTCACAATTTCCAAATTTCAGAACAAGGAAACTTGCTTGTTTATTTTACGTGTATCAAAAACTTACATTTCAAAAACACACTTGACATGCAAATCATTTTAGAGCATTGGTCGAGTCTTTGTAGAGGACACAATTTTTCCCTTTTTAATTCTAGTAATTTGCTCATTCCCTGCAATTCACACAAACTATCTCGTATTCACTGGGAAACCACTGACAGTGAAAAACAGCTTTAACATACAAAATTTTAGAGAAATTTGCATTGGAATATCAGATGGAAGATGAAGTGAATGTAACAGATAGTGGAAAGTATTTGTCAAGACTTTTTAAGAAGTATGAAGCCTGAACATTTTAAATGCATACAATGGTTTAAGTAAAGTGAATAATTCACACACGACCTGACAAACAGATGCCACACATGCCCTCCATACGCAATATCTGAATACTCATTTATTTCAATTGAAACCACCATGGTTGAAACAACTTTGCTCAAAATAACTGTCTCTTCATGCATTGAATTCTCATCTTTATTACAACCATCTGAGGGACAATTCTAATTATTTTTAATAATTAATTTTTCTTCAACTTTTTTTCAATTTTCCATTATCTTGTAAAATTAAATAAAATGTACCTCACTTCCACAAATCTAGAGCTCAAAAACTTTATACTTTCACTGAAGAGAAAACTGAAGCCTTAGAAGCAAAAAGCACAAGTCAATTTTCACTGTTATTGCATAAATGTCATTTTGAGAATCCCAGGTTCGCTTCAAGACAGGAGAATTGTTTAAGTAGTGCCCGATATTACACGGGAACTGTACTGTTTGCATGCAAAGGCGAGAGTGTGCTGTACCAAGCTAGAGCAGTGTAGGCACAGGAAAAATGTTGGCGTCTTGTTCACAATCTCCATTTGGGTCTGAAGCATCTACTTCAGATTTTGATTTTATAAATGAGAGTGTTCGGTCTAGTAACAATTCAACACCAACAAATAATGGAAGAAAACTATAATGATGGAAGCAGCACATTTTTTTGTTTCTTAGAAAGAGACACCAAAAAATTCAAATTCAGTTTCTTATTTCAATTCATCAAAAATATAATAAAGGAATATCCAACTGTTACTAAAATAGAATTGTTTTCAGTTTCATCTGGAGGGCAAAATAAGAACAGTATATTCATGAAGTTCAGTCTGTGGTTGTCAGAGGCATTAGATATCGCGATAAAACATATTTTTCCTGTAAGGGGGCATTCATTTAATCAGTGTGATAGAAACTTTGGCCAATGTGAAAAACTTTTAAAACAAGTAGGAACTATTGAAATAACTGAAGAATATTTTAAAATTATGAAGGATTGTAGAAAGAAGCCAGAGCCATTTGAATTTGTGATGGATATATTGTAAAATATTGAGCTCAAGGAATAAAAGCCTATCTTTCAGAGAGAACCTAGAAAGGAAGGCTGCAAGTTCAGAATTTAGAAATACGTTTGTTTGCACACAGAAGGTGAAGTTGGAGCATCTCAGTCATATTCACCTGAAACTGAAACGTTTGTTTATTTGAAAAAGAACCGTAAATTCTTGGATGTTCATAATTTAAATTTAAGAGCAATAGAAAAAACAGGTTTAAAGAAAGAAAAAAAAAAAAAGAGGATGTGCTGTCTTTAACTAAATTTCTTAAGTCTCAAAACATCCAGGGGTATAATCACATTTTGTCATGTAATGAAAATGTTTGTGACACTTCAGACAGAGTAAATAAAAAATAAAATTTGTTTATGAAAGCACAGCTACTATTTCATTTGAGTAAATATACTTCCAATCTTAAGTGATATACAGAAGATTCTTAAATGAAAAATGGATTTATGTAATGTATACCAATCATCGTGCAGTAACAGCATATAACACCTTCCGTCAAATTTTTCGTACTACACCAGCAACGCATTTCAAAATGTTCATAACTTGGAACGTAACCTCCATACATGCGAGTTTTATTGCATACCATTGAAAAACGTGTAACTTGATTACTATTTTTTGTGCAGAGAAAAATAATATTCAAATTTCATTACTTATTCAAAGCATAAGTAGACTTAAACTTATTGCATCTAAGGCTTCAATTAATTTTTGGCATTCCTAGACATGTCAACAACACAAAAATCGGAAATTTGTGCAAAAAATAGAAAGCATGAAGTCCAAGATCACGATTTCAAAAACAATACATAATAATTTGTAACAAATACAAAAATGTGTAAACATGATGTGAGATATTAAAATAAAAATTGTGTAATTTTGAAAAAAAGAAAAGAATAAATTAAAATGGCTGTTACTACATTGCTTTCACATTTTATTTACATTTAACGCATACATTCTAATAGAAAGTTGTAAGTTGTTCTTGACACAGGCTGAGCTTGCATGTTCCAATATCACATCCTCAAGATCTTTTTCTCTAACAAAACAAAATTACTTAATAATTATGCCGTTTCGTTTGCATTGTTGAAATGCGAGTGCAGAGCAGAGAAGAGCAGCAACTTGATCGCTGTATTATTTCTAAACGGAGCAGAGAATTTTTCACGTGGTCGAGAGCTGTTAGTCGTCATTCAAACATCAATACAATGACAATATTTGCCAGCCGTATAATATATTTTATGGTTTACTAATTCATTGCTGTAGGTTTACGGACCTCAAAACACGCAACAGTATTGTTAATACCCTTGTGGGCCTTTCTGATTCATAATGTCCAAGGGCCTTTTGAATACTTTATGGCCGGCTCTAATACCAACAACATACACAACATTTTTATGAATTGGATTTAAGTTAAGATGCAAACACACTAAATAAATGACAGAATGCTCAAAAGAGTAACTTGTTATAAACCGTATTCTCTTTAACTGACATCAAAATTGTAATTTTGGCATATTCCCGGGAATTTATAATTGCCATTAGTCACTCGAATTTCACCGTTACGTATCACCTCTTTTAGACACGTGCTTCTTGAGTAGCAGTATTACTAGTGCTTCTAGAAGTAATGTTTAAGGCACATCAGCTAACATCCTTGAAATTTTATTTTTTGATGTTATGAAATATTCTAAATAACTTTTGGCAATAGAGGCAAATAACCTAAAAGTACTGTTTCATCAGCGCAATTCTCACTTGTATTACTCTCAAATACACCATAAACATTTTCATAAATTTTTTGAGATTTTACTGGAAACCCCTGGCTGTAGCCTTCTTAGCTTTTGCGAGAATTTCCGCAGAAACTTTACAATATTCTTTCATTTTTTGAACGAACAAAACAGTGCAACGTGCATGCAGTAGTAATTACACACACACACACATTCTATTTTGTTTATCTGACGTCATATTGGCAAATGACTATTACAATGCGTCATTTCACTTTAGACGCAAGAAAAATTATAAAATGTTTGGAATTATTTGATTCAGCTACGAACTAGTAAACCACAAAGTTTTGAATACACCATGAGCGTTACTAGATGTTTTTGCTTATCAGGCAACTTCCAGCCCCTAGGGCCACAGGCCCTCGGGATTGGAAGTCTTCTTCGGGGCAATAACATCTACTTAACGCCCTAGACACATTAATAACTATACTTCGGTTTTTGTAACCTGGCCGATGACATTAGGTCATTTTGACACCTCCTGCCTTATAAAATTAATCTTTAAAAAAGTGATAAGCATGTGTCTGAGCATGTGTCATGAGGCCCTTTGAGAAGGACCTTTGCGAATCAATTGAAAACATTCATTGTATAAGGCGGGAGGTGTAAAAAATGACCTTGTCATCTGCCACGTTATGAAAACCCAAGTAAACTCTGTATGCAGGTGGACAAACAAGCATAAAGCTCCAACTGACGCGAGCCACATGCCGATTTGGTAAAAACATGTGAATACAACTCCAAAACAAGAGACTTAATATCACGCCCTAAATTTATTTTCTCGTACTTGCTGACGTAAGAAGAGAAAATATTGTAATTGTACACTACAAAACAACACAAAATCTCATTATCGGGCCCCGGGAATGAAAAAGTGGATAAAAATACTTTCTAAATCTAGGGGAAAAATCCTCTAGCAAGTGGTGTAGCCATCCATGTTTTGTGCGTCCTTTATACTGAAAAATAGATTGACAGCAAAACGTCCATCCGTTTGACCGTCTTTCAGATTTTTTCCCCACAATTGATAGTCTGCAATCCTTCTGGCTGATGATGCGGCCTCGAATTTGAAACCAATATTTTAATTCTGGGGGATGGGGGCTTCACACGAAATGTTTTGAGTTTTTGAAAAACTATCATATGAAACTTGTATTCACAAATGTAATAATGTAAACAAAATGCAATAACAATACAATGTAAATATGAACGTCTCGAGAAAGATATAAAAAAATATATTTGCGTAGTTTTTGAAGAAAAAAGAATACATCAAAGTCAAGAGTGCATTTGGTTCTACCTCTTCAAAAATTTGCAGAAAAACATCGCCGCTCTTTTTGGGAAAATCTTGTTTATATTATTTGAAAGGTTGCCAGATTTCACTACAAGTTGCGTGAAAACCAATACTTTGAAAACAATGTTTTCAAAGACAACACAATGACATTAAAGACACAATTGTTGACAAATTTCCATTTGAAGAAAAATTCTATCTTAAATATTTTTGTTTTAGGAAGTTGCTGCAAAAATCTGAACTTGGGTGTTCTAAAATTCAGAGGAAACAGTGAAAATCAGATCTACACAATCTTCATAAGTATATTTCACTATTCTTATAAAAATTTAAAGAAACATTTTTGAGCAATTTAGGAAAACTTTTAAATGACCCACAGGCTTCATCATATCAAAAATGATGAAACAAACCGACAAAAGCTGATGCTGTTGGTGACTAGCTTCTTTGAGCTCAACATTCGAGTTTCATAGTGATACTGTCCGTGTCTTCTATGTGACAAGGAAAGTTAACTGACCATCTACTTGATTAATTAGGGATTTTGGGCGCGTGAACTGCTAAAGTCATTAGTTTTGTACGTGTAATGCAGGTTCCCCCCCCTCGGCAGGTGGCGACGATCTCCCCCCCCCCCTGGTTGGTGAGATCCGGTGCCGATCTACCTGTCGGCTAGCAGAGTTTTCCTCGATCCCACCAGCGGGGCACCGCCTTAGCCGGAAGCTCTATTGTCCGAATATTATTTCAGTCTACTTGACAGTTACTGGGTCGCTGGGGGAGAGGGGGCTCCGTTACCCAATGAGAAGCTAGAAGTTCTGAATTTACTACAGTTACCAATGTTTTTAAAGAAAAAATCTAACAGCACCATATAACTGGAAATTGAAGAGCGCAATTTGGTGCCATTATTCGTTTGGTTATGCGTTGTGTATGGTTCTGTGTCGTGAACTGTTGTGTGCTCTCATTGCGATACATTTCTTGCTATTGCTGCTGTTATGATCTGATGCAAGAACAACCATATGTCTGCCGCCAGAGTGTGGCAACATCGCTCTACTCCACTCCCAGCTATCAAGAAGACAAATATTGGGACAATAAGCTCCCAACTGATCTCCCGGCATACGTGGTAGTGTTGTGGAGTTGTGGCGGTGGAGAAGCAAAGGCAGTAACTAAACAAAATGGATGATGGGGCGGCACAAGAACTACAGATTATGGAAGTGGGGTCAGCAACAAGCTCTTCTAGTTCATGTTAGTATGGGGGTGAGGATAGAACAAAGAAGGGGAAGGAAAGATGGCGCACGGTCTGTGGCCCGTTTGTTAGGGTACTGCTCCGGCATTCGCCTGGTATTAATCAGAGAACGGAAAACCACCCATCAGAGCCATCTGTTGATAAAATTCTCCTCCAGTATCAAAAAATTCCAGCCAGTCTCGGGACTCGAACCTAAAACCTCCAGGTCAGAGGCACTGCAGTGATATCAGTTATTGCCTTCAGCCACTTCTCCTGGTCCATCTACCAGTTACCACCACGACAGAATGTATAAATGATGGAGATAGAGCAAATGGTACATTGTAGAAGTCCTCCAATTTTAGCACAAATATTTAATTGCTTTAGAAGGACGTAGGACGTTGCTGTTTACATTCCTAACATTCAAGTTCACTAAAAACATGGTAGTCTAAAAAAATCTTTTGAACAGTTGAATGCTATTTGATCGCCTTTTCAAACCTGAATCATTATTTTTGAGAATTAATATTCCTTATTTGAAAATTTGTCTCACAAAAGGCAACTATGTGCAGAGATCAAAGGCAAATTCCAAGTCAACAAGGATGATTATTCACAACAGGACACCAACAATATTGATAATATACTCTTCTGATTAAGGTTTTATAACAGCTCGATTTCAATAATACGTAAAGCAATACTGTGAAGGTTCTTTTTAAAACCATTTTATCAAACAATGAAACACTATCAAAACTTTGAAGAAAATCTTCAAGTCTTATTGTCAAATACCAAAACGAACATGTAAAGCTCATGATTGAGTCGTTCCCAAACGTCAAAATACAACTGAAAACTGAAAGTGTTAAAACGGCACCCATTTTCTCATATTAATAGCGACTTATATATCATGTAATTAGGTTGCAGATTAAGCATTTTTAGACCCTCCGATGACTCACGGGCAGCATGCTAGCTCGCAGCGAGACGGTCCTGGGTTAGATTCCTGGCCAAGACAATAATGAAGCTACAGATAGAAACAAATCTTCTGTTTCATTAGCTCTGTGATGAAAGGAAAAGCTCATTCAGGCCAAGTAAGCTAGTTTTGGTGATGAGAATACGACCTGGTAACCACATTGTCTCCCTTGTCCCCAGATACGAATAAGAGAGTTACAATAGGATATAATTTTTCGTATTATTTCTAAATTTCCAATTTTCTGAAATCCAGACAGTTAGTTCAATGAAGATTAGACCTGCTTTATAAAGACCCTTCTTTATAAATCCCTTCTATCCTCTTTCTGTCTATGGAAGATGACTATGACGATGAAGGCAACCATGAAGTAGGGAAAAATGGAGCCACTATAGAAAAACTTTGTTTTATTTTCAATTAATTTCAAGAACAAATTACAGAACAACTATTTGTTTTTTCAAAAAATTGTTCGCAATCTTTCTTAGGAAGCTGATTTTTAGAACAGATTTTGTTTAAGGTAAAAATCTCTATAATCAATTTTGTAATTTTGAAATGTTAAATTTTTTCAATTTGCAGAGTTCACCATTAATGAGACAAGCAACATTTTTTTACCATGCCTATATTTCATGCAAAATTTCAATAAAAGCACTTACTTTCGAAAAATTTTACACAACCTTACTAAGAACTGTTTTTAAAGAACATATTTTAATAACAAGAATAATTTCAATATTGACATTGTTGGAAGATGCTAAAATATATTTGAACTTTTGCAATTTTACAACATGGAATTTTCACAAAAATGAGACTAGCACCATTGTCTTAAGGATCCTTCACACCATCCAAGGACAAAGTTTAATCGAAACATTTGGAGATATTTTTGAGAAAACTGAAAATTTTAAGGCTTTATGTATAATACCCTAAAAAATTAAAATTTCTATTTCAAACTCAGAACTTTAGAGTTCATTAAAATCAGCCAAGGAGTATCATTGTTGGAGAAAATCTGTTGAACTGCTGAGGCCCTAGCACTGACCACAAACTGACAGATTGCGGTGAGTTTTACGATTATTAATTTTTTGGTATCGACCGCAAAACATATTCGGTCTTCATACAAGAGGAAGTTATATACTACATAACTATATTAGATGCACGCACACACACACATGCACCCACCCACCCACATGTGTGAATCACTGATTAAAATATTCTCCAACGGAAGTTTGGTCCCAGATCTGATCTTAATGATGAAGTTGTTTTTCACAAACTATACCTCAAATAATGATTTCAGAACTGTCTCTGGAATATTTGTATTTTTCTGAACATGCACCTAACTTCTCAAGATGCTTGTCTCTGCAGAAGAATCTCTTTAGATCTTTTTCTACTTTATTAATTTCTTGTGATGCAGTCAAAGATTCCACAATGTCACTATGAGAGGCAGTGACTTGTTACATTCTCGACAACATTGACATAATTATCAAATGTTACAGATGATGTAAGTTCTAAATGCTTTCTAATTTATTCCTACACCATACAATGATCTTCACAAGACTCCATCTCTGGTGAAGTACTGTCTACTGCCTTGCAATTACATAATTCCTGAGTTTCTCCAATCTTTGGCAATTGTTGCTTTCACATTCCTCCAACCCCCTGCCAACATTTGTATTCCTTGCAGAAAGTTGATTTTGATCGAAACTTTCAATCTAAGGTTGAAAGAATCCACTGAACTAGTCATTTACGAAACATACTGTTATTCACAGACTTTTCTTTCGCAACTGAGTACTAGAGTGTAGAATTTTGTACAAAAAATGAGCTTTAAAGAAAACCGATTTTTTCTAGGAAGCGTGTGTTTCTAATATATATATATATATATACAGAGTCCTGAAAGGCTTAAGAAAGTTTATTTTCCAGCCTTTATGTCGATCTCAGAGCTGATGCCAACGCAGTGTTTGAAGTACCATATTTCTTATTTCGGTTTCAGAAAATGTCCATCCTGTGAATAACTGTTTACAACACGCAAGTAGGAATACTTTTTCAAAATTGATATTCTGCTGTCAATACTAGGCTTTCTATTAAGTTTTCATGTAAATATATATTCATTATCTGTGAACGTCTTATAGAATTCAGTGGGAAATATAGTTATTCAAACTATCGCTCTCCATGGAACATTGTCTCAGCAGCAAGTAGTATTCCATCACAAAGGGCATGATGAGGGATAAGAGCCCAAATTTATTGCTGATTTGTCCTTGAAAATAATTCTGTTACATCGGAGCAAATATTTTTGTTAACAATCCTTGCAAAAAGCACTTATTTCTTTCTGCATTCAAACCGCAAGTAGCATATGGCTTAGGGTAGTCATCACAGAATTATGAAAACTTGCACATAATTCACTTCTCCCCATACCACACACACACTTTTTAACTGTTTTGACATAAAATAAATAAGTACGCATAAATTTAGAGGGTAACTGCCTCGCTTGTGGCACTTAGCAAAGTTGCTAGCCTTTCACCACTGAGGTCCGGGTTTGATTCCTGTCGAATCTCATGTGAAATTTGTTCCAACAAAACGAGTTTGGCTGCTTCACAAGGGCTAGACCAACTCCTGTGAAGTGTCCTAAACCCCATCTCTATCCTTATTCCTTCCCAATTCTGGCCGCTGGGTAGTGACACAGGAACGCGTACTAAGAGGCGTGAACGTGGAGATGCTATCTGGTGGTCCTCTTGACAACTGACTGCGACGTGACATGACAAAGGTAATGGAGGATTACTCCCACGCAAGTTAATGAAGGATTACTCCCCAGCGCAAAGCGCTCAACGCCCCTTAAGGGGTTTGGAGACGTGTTGTGTCAATTTGTAAGACGCAATTAAAAAAAAAACAAACAAAAAACAAACAAACAAATAAACAAACACTGTACATTATATGACATACCTGAAAAGTACACTTATTAACATTAGGATTTTAATTTTTAATAGTTCTTTCATAATAGTCATGTAGATTTTTGTGAAAATTTTAGTAATTTTCATGCAATATTGCAAGTAATATTAGCAATTTAAAAAAAATTACACGAACAAGATTTTCTCAAAAACAACTTCAAATTTTTTCTTGGAATTTTTGGTAGAGTTAGTGAGAAACAAACCCTAACGAGACAACGAATGAGAAAAATTCTTAATAATTCTTCAAATGCTGAAAAAACGCATGTTTTACGTTATTTACATTTCACCAAGGTCAATTCATTTATCAAAATGGTCAAAACATTCCTTAAATTCTTTTGAAATGAGGGCTCAAGAAAACACCCGCACAGGATTAGATTTAGGCATGAGCACTGGCCCCTGGTGGGCAAATTTTCTAGTCCAAAAGTTCTTTTACACGAAAAATTGTTTATTGCCAGGAATTACAATTCCTCATGTTGATTCAACAAGAGCATGCTTGGACAACTGGACAGAGAAGAAAGATATTGTGGAATTTTTTAACAAAATTATGCAAATTCTATTTTTTACTTTCTTATTTACATATGTATATATGGAGTAATATACTTAGAATAGAGAAAGTTATGTAATGCCACAGAATATCTAATTCGAGAATTCCACGGAAATACATGTTCTGAGGTCCCCCGATACCGAAAGTGTTTTTTCCCCCTTCTTTTTTTCCCAAAACATCCAACATCTGTCTGTTTGCCTGAGAACACTACTAGCGTCTAAACCATACGTAGGATTATTTCCAAAATGGATATTCCCAGGTCGATCTGGCTCAACTCTTAGCGCTGCGGTTTTCAAAATATTCTTTAAAATTTGAGGTATAATACACAAACACAGGGATATATTTTCAATTTTTTCCCCCCAAAACAAATTGCAAATTTTTTCTTTATATTTTTAAAGAAAAGAGTAAAATACACTCAAAGACGGCATAGGCCCTTTCTTCACTGTTAACTCTCAATCTTTGAAAATTTCAGAAGTTTGACATTTTTTCACTTTATTCTACAAAATTCAAAACAGATTTTCCTTTCAAGTACTTTTCTTTCTCCACAGTTAGTTTTTTCATTAAGCTCATATACATTATTTTTTTGAAACTTCAATAATTTTCATGCAATTTTAAAAATAAGAAAAACCTAGATTTTCTAAAAATACTCCTAAATTTTTCTTTAAACTTTTGGTAGGAATAGTGGTAAATGTACTCTATAAGATGACAAACTATTTTGCTCTATTCTAGTGTTTTTCCAAAAATAAAATCCTGTAATTTTTTTGTCATCTCTCGCATTGTTAATATTTACACTAGTAGCGATTTGTTCACATTATTGCACTGATGAGTACATGTAATTCATATGTTGTTTTATAAAGTTACTTGAAAACTGAGAAGTATTCTGTGAAAAGTAGCTCAAAATTCTACATGTTCAGAAATGTTCAAATGCCATTTTCTCAAAAATCACGATAATGGCAGCTGGCAAGAGGAAGGGGCAAGACTGAAAGCTAGTCCAAAGCTAAGACATTAGAAAACTAACTACTATGAGAAAGTCTGGGATTTTGTAGTGCCACTAGTTTTAATACTATAATTGTCAGCATGTCAAAGCATATCTTCTTTGTTGAATACACACATCTATTAAATTACCGTAATTTAAGTAAATAATAAACGAAATATTTTATCGTATGAACGTTCAAAGCTATGTATATTTTTTTACTTCAGTGTGTCGTATCTCAGTCAATTACAAAGAAATATCTTGATTTTTGTTTCCCCCCAAAAATATTTGAGTTATACATGAACACGATTCAACTCAACTGATCTAAAAGTGCAACTCGTAATTGATAGTTAACAAACAATTTACCCACAAACACTTCAAAGTCAATACGTTATATGTGAATATAGGTAACTTTGTTTGAAAATTAACTCAAAGAAACGAAGCTTACAAGATCAGTGTAAGGTTCTTCATAATTTTAGAAGTCTGAAGTTTAAAAGCAGGCACTACATGAAACATCAAACGTGATGCACGACTTCTCCGGCACAGACTTAGAAGGCACATTGGGAAATGGAATGTTACAGTTCTAAAGACATTGCGCTGAGAAGAATATTGAAAATTTGTCTCCAATGGAATTGATGAAGGGATCTGGGCTGACTGGGTTTCTACGTGAAAAGGCCTTGTGTATGCCGTAACTCAATGCTAATATTGCATACAGCAGGATTGCACACCGATCAGTAATTGCAGCACTGAAAGATCTTTTTCAAGTTTGAAATGAGAAAAACGACCTCAGATCGAACTAGTGGTGCTAAAAGAGCATGTACTTTCTCACCCATTTCTTCACACAAAAAGTACTCAAATTTTCGAAAAATTGTACATGACCTTCTTTCACAATCTTTCATTAAGGGGAAAAAATAACTATCTTTAATATTTTGGTTGTAGGAAGACTGAATTTTTTTTTAACTTTTTGCAATTTCCGAAAAAAGCAGAGATACCAATGAACACAAGACCTAGACCATTCTCTTAAACGTTCTTCACAGTATTCAACAAAAAAATTTAATCACGTACATTGGAACCAGTTTTTTGAAAATTTGGAAAATGTCTCAGGGGCTTCATGTCAACCCCCCAAAATTAAAATATCAGTTTCAAATTCAAGGGGAAGCAACATTTGCCAGATTGACAGAGTAATATCAATTATGTAGAAAATCAGCCGAACTGTTTAGCTGCTAGCATTGTACACGGACGGAGAGATATAGACATTTTGCTGTCATTTGATTTTTCTGTATAAGGAACCACAAAACATGGATTCTGGATACACGTGTTAAGAGGATTTTGTCTCTAAATTTAGCAACTGGATTTATTCACTTTTTCGTTGCCAGAACCCTGTAATAAAGAGTTTTTCTGCCGAAAATTCACCAATTTTTCCCGCAATATTACATAAATTTCTTTCTACTCAGTAGCGAGAAAGTAAAATGACAGAAGATCGATAAAATGCGCTTGCTGTGTTGGCAACAGAAACCGAAATTTTAAAATCAATAGAGTGTGATGACCTTGACCAATCGCTGTTGAATCACCAAGACAAGAGATTTTAGTTTATTTTGTCTAATGTTATGCATTATAAAAAAGTGTTGTTAATAATTGAATAAATGCTTTAGAAACTATTGAAACATTTTCGTTTTCATTAAAAATTAAAGAGTAGAAAAAAAGGGCAGCATGGCATATTGTGCCCAAGGGCACCCCCATGTGTAAATCCACCAATGTCAGGAAATATATTAATAAAGGCTTCAAACATTGTTTACAATTAAATACTTTTTTTTCATAGCTTATTAAATTAAAATTTTGTTGTAGATAAATACGGAAAGTATATTAATGATGCTAAGAAAGAAAGAAAACTACACAAGTGTGCTGGAGTCCAGCACGCACGTAGGCCTACTCATGATACGAAGGTCCGCAAGAGTGACTAAATGTTAACAAGGGAGATAACTTTGATGTTTAACTTTTGAGTAATGGTTTAAAAAAAAACAAAACAAGCAATTCCTCCACAAAAATCATTTTTATGACTTCTGGACGATGTTCAGGAATCCCACTAGACTCCTTGCATCACATGTCTACTGCCTCATCCACTAAATGAAAATCTTTCCTTTTTAAAATTGTTGGCACTGAAGTTTGTTTCATGCCATATGCACATGCTAAATCAACCTGCTTCATTCACTAACAATTATTTTTTATCATCTACACTTTCTCTTCTATCGTTAACCGTCTCCGTTTCTTACTTTCCGTTGCAATCAAATCGGGTTGTATATTATTATTATGAATACGACTACAAACCACAATAAAACACCCTCAGAAAACTAATCACTAGTGTCATTTTTCCCCTCTTTTTAGAACAATGCCTTTCCATGTAGACAATTTTATGCTATGGCGAAAAGAAATAATCAATTTTTATAAGACTTACATTTTTCATCTATTTCAACTAGTCTTTTCTAACCTTATTCGGCCATTTTTAAAGCTTTTTCACTGGTATAGTTAATTTTAAGAGATTTTATTGTTTTGATACAATTTCCTTCAAATAATATTTACGAGGTGCAACAAATGTTCCCCACAAGATTTCTGAGAAGCCTGTTCAATTTCTTTGCTTTGAAATTGCGATGTCAGTTGAATGTAATATCAGGTTCCTGGGATGCCTATCAGCACTATTTTCAATTAGGATAATTACAGAGACAGGTTTGCCAGTAAAGTCAAAACCAAAAGTTTGCAAGCCGAGTTCGCTTGATCAAATTTGTCTATGTTATTTTTCTTTGCTTTTAGGGCATTTTAAAAACCTTTTAAGAGCATTTTTAGCTATGGTTCAGGTTATCAAAATTGGCCCCCTAGTAATCACCGTAACACATGTATTCACAACCACAATGTTCACTACCAGACATGAAATGGATTTCTGCAGGACCATATTATTTGAAATCGAAAAGCCAGATTTCCCCACCACATGACCCAGAAATTACTACTGCTATCTGCTGTGATAATGGAGAACTAGGTCTTTTCTTCACTAGTTCGATTGATGACTTGTAGTATCAAGGTTATGCAATGCATGAGCTTACAATGGACATAACCTTACTCAAAAGGTTACAAAATTCATATTCCAGAAAATTTGGAGATTATAGCAGATTCAATTGGAATGAAAATATTGTTAAAAACCTTTTAATTAATTTTCATTACATAATAATGAAATAGATCTGAGTAGAGAGCTCGTAACTGAAATGTCTTTACATCACAACATAGGACATTTACACAGGATTTCAAATATGTACATAAAACTGAAATGTACCTAATACTGAAGAATATTATGCAGACATTTCACTGTAGAGTTATATATGGATACACCATAAAACAGTTCCCTACATACCATAAAAAATGTTGCTGTTTCATTATACAACACTAAATAGCAAACACTTATGGTAAACCGCTATTTCTTTGGAGCCTTACAGTTGAATGACATCTGCTGTATTGTAAGCAATGATGCAACAGGTATATTTCTGTTGGTAAGAGCAGAATGAGAATAAGTGAAATAACAATGAAAATAATTGCACATTTCTGTCAAAATATAAATTTATTCATTATTTTTGTTTTGTTTAGTAATGAGTCAATTTAGTTCCCGAGTAAAAAATGAAAAGTGTGAAGAAAACAGTTTCAAGACAAATGGGAAACCGAATATCTTTTTGTAACCTGTTTGGTTGTACCCTCTGTCCACAAATAATATAACTATACCTGAGTTAGTAGGGCATTTAGATGATTTGTAAGTAGACTAAAAACTTTTGAATCTACCCTCAAAAAATCTAATTCATTTTCCCTCATGCAAGGAAATCATTGGAGATAACTGATTTCAGCTGTTGTATTCCAGCTTTAAATATGCTTTCGGGTGCATTCAATGAACAATTTTTGGATTTCAATAAAATGCAGCTACAGTTCCTTCGAAACAATCCAATGACTTGTGATATTTCACAGCAGAATTTGGTAACAAATTTGTGATTTGCAAAAAAGACCCTTTTTTCTGTCAAGATCAGAAACTGGTATTGCTTTTTGGAGACTGATGCCAGAAGAAAAATCTCCCAAACTACATGACAGTCAGAAGAAAAATAGCTTCTATGTTTGGAAGCACTTAGATTTTGTGAGAGCACTCTCAACAATGAAAATTCATAAAATCAACACACAACAGACAACCATCTTCATGATTAGCTGAAAGTAACATCTACTTCAATTCAAATCGACTTTGATATGCTGATTAATTGTTGTGCCAGACCATTGTTCTCACTAACAATAACTAATTAAGAAAAAAAATTTCTTTAATGCTAGGCACAGAAAGCTAGTAGTAGCAGTAGGTATAAAATCTTTTTGTGATTTGTAGGTTTTTTATTTTGATAGTGTCTTGATATTTTTTGTTGGCATAGGGCTAATACAATTAACTTTGTATTTTGAGTGAACAATTAAAAAGAACCTGAGTTTTATTTATTAATATCCTTACTTCATTTGATTATTAAACATGAAGTTAAAATGTTTGTAATGATATTTGGCATAACTTTTACTGTATACATTTAGTAACTGATGACTGTGCGTTTCTTTGCACAGTCACCAGAAACAGAAAGTTGAGTTATACTATCTATAACTCAACTACAGAAACACCAAACAACTACAGAAAGTTGAGTTATACTATCTATAACTCAACTACAGAAACACCAAACAACTACAGAAAGTTGAGTTATACTATCTATAACTCAAGAACGGCTGTACCGATTTGGCTGAAAATTGGTGAGCAGGAAGCTTAGAGCCAGACGACGGACATAGGATACTGTTTATCCCGTTCGACAGCGTTCCTATGTGAGAACGAACGTTTTTGCACGTACGCAGTGCAACAAGGATGGTACACTTTCTCACAGTGAGTGCGACGCGAGAAAAAGATGGGACCGGCTGTGGGGCGGAACAGAGTTTGCCGGGTCAGCTAGTATGTTATATAAAATCAATTTTAAAGGAGAAAAAAATGAACTGAATACCATCACACAACAAGCAGATAAGTCTCAATAAGTAACAAATTGATAAGTGGAACTATGACTATCTTGCTTATCCAGCACAATTAGAATAACTTTGAAGAACAATTGAACTTTCCAGAGTGCAATTCATAAATGAGGGACCTAGAAACTGATTGTGTCTATGCGAAAGTCAAATTAATACCTTCAATCAAGGCAGAACAAATTCCCCCACCATTTGTACACAGTCCTTTGTTAAGGAGTAACTTATAGCAATTCCAGCAAATATATCAGAATTTCACAAGTTTTACAAGATTTACAGAATACAATTTTCAGCCTATTTCCCTTTTACAGCAACAAGACCGATCACAACACTACTAGTACCAAAACCAAACTTATTTAATTTTTCTGTTCCATATTTGTACAATTTGATTACAGCACTACCAGTCCAATGGCATGATGCAACAACTAAATATTTGATGCTGAAGAGGCCAACAAAAGATGAATTAGGTATAAAAATGTAAATATTTTTTTCATACATTTTACTCTTTAATAATGGAATAGAATTATGTAATGAAGTGGTAAGAATGGAGCATTTTTGCATTGCAAAATGGGGAACTTTAGTGATTATTTCAAATAAGTAAAAGGAGTTCCTTTTACAGGGATTTCATTGTAACACTTCTTCACATTTATCCAGCATTTGCAACAGTATTCCTTAAAATATAGTACTCATACAGCAGACTTCCTGGTTGGTACAAAAGTTTTGTACTAAATGTAATAAAATTTGTACATTTGAGAAGTTTTTGGCAAAACTGTGATGTTGCATCATTTTACCAACTCCTAGGTACTAGTAAAAAACTACTGAAACCCATAACAATACCATGCCAATTAAGTAGGATATTAAATAGAAGTTGTAAGCTTCTGCATTCAGTCTTGCAAGTGCTCTTGGCTATTTAAGTGACACCGTGTCAAAGATTGTGTGGACTTCCTTCGGGTAGACCAGCCCTGAGGAAGACCATGACAAGATGGTCGAAATGGGCAGCCTTCAACACTGATTCACCCAGTCAGCAAAGAGCACTCACATGATATTAAAAACTCAACAGCATATAATCATACACAAATTGTAACACAGTTACTGAACTTCTAACATGATCAGGAGTACACTATAGATTTATGCTCCACATCTTGCAGAATAAATATTTAAAGGAATATCTTAGTTTTACATCATGTATGTGCATAAATGTCAAATACTTTCCACATAAATATGTTAAATAAACTTACCCTATCAACTTGAGCCTGAGAAGCCTGCACCAAAGTTCGTAGCACAATATCTAAGTATTTCCTAAATTCAGTACCAATACTAAGAGCTATGTCACCAAAGACAGAAAGAATTTGAGGCTTCACTGAACGATGAAGAGTATTATCCTGTAACAGAAAAGAAGTGTTAAAAATCAAGATTAAAACTTTACACACATTAAAGAAATGTAGAATCAACTTACACTTAAATTTTCTAAGAGTAACATCATTATTTCATCACAGTAGGGCAACATTTTACTCTTAAGTGCCCGACTAATATCCCCTGTCAATCCAACAGCAGCGCCACACACCTAAACAAAGTTACATGAATGCAAATTTACAAGTACAATGTCTTACGGAGAAATTATATGCAGTTTACAAAACAAAACAATTAAAACACAATGCTCGTAGCAAATGCACCAACTTTGTTTCTCAAAAGTAAGTATCATATCTCAACAATGATTTATGATATTTATATTTCTGGCAGTGCAATAGCCATTTAATAATTAAATTATACAATATTAATTACATTTTTTTTACACCATTTATAGCTATGAAGCTTACTTGATATTCAGCATGGTTCTTCAATCCAAGGCAGAGGAAGGGCTTGAAAGCTTCCATATACTTGAGGAAACCTTCTCCTAAAACTTCTACTAAAGTTGATACTGCCATAAGAGCATCTTCTTGCACCCCACCAGATTTGCAAGAATTGGAGTTAAACATTTGTAATAGAGCAGACATGATTGCATCTGATATATGAGGGGCATCTTCAGGAGTAACCTTCCTCAGAACGCTCTGTAAACCAAATAACCATATTACAGAGCTAAATGTATTTTGAGTCAGGGACAGTTACAAGGTGTTGTATTCATTTAAAGCCAGCGATTACTTACAATAGCTGATGAGCTATTAATTTTAGTCATTAAGAGGTTATTATTATGCATTATCAACAAATTATTGTCATTGTTATATATGTGAGCAACATTTGTTCTTTGAACTTTATTCCAACTTCCAGTTTGTAGAAAGACAAGTTGATTAATGCATGATCCTTCATTTTTTATTATTTGGATAATTCCTTAATTACTCAAAACAAATTAACTTTGCAAACCAGAATGTGAGATCACAGTATCTAAATTAAAGTCTCTGTGCATTTTACAATATAGGTTTGCCCTTGGAAGGATACAAGTTTTACAGCTATTCCTTTACCAAATCAAAGAAAATTCTTATGTAATATACTACTCACCTGCAAAGTGGCACAAAGAAGACTTTGCAAATCATTGTACTGAGCACGATCACTGTAATTTTGGATGTGGGTTTCCATTTGCAGAACCTGTTGCAGCCTTTCCAAAATTACCATGGTGGTTCTTTGAACAGTAGCATAGCAATCCTGGGGAGAATTCTTCATCATTTCCATCAATGCTTCATAAGCTGCCGACCTCAAGTTGGCCTAAAACAATATTAGATATACAACTAATCAATAGTAATTAATACATTTTATCCAGGAATTATTCTTAAAAAATTTTGAAGAATGCATAAAAAATACTCATGAGAATATCAATGCATCAAACAAATTAATGAACATGTTATGCCTACACAAGATAACAAATTTGATCAAAACTATAGGCAAAAATTGCAGAAGATTAAACAAGGTTTGAAATTTTCTTCTTTTCCAAACACTCGGCTGCAAAAGGAACATACCTGGGCCCCATCAGGTCTGTCAGTGGTCTCCAAGAGTCTCTGTACAATGAACTCAAAATATTGGGAAAGGCAGTAGGTCTCAGGTTGACCTCCTTCAGCGGAACCTTCTGCTTGCTCATAACTAGCCTCCGCCAAACCAGTAAATGCCCAACACACGTTTGCAGCTACTCGAGGCTCTGATTTTAAACCATTTACCAAGGACTCAAGTAAAGGCTTCAGGTAGGTCTCATTTATAGCAGCTTCTGGAATTATTTCACATACTCTTCCAAATGTCCATGCAGCTGTATCACGAACCACAACGCTGCTGTCATACATAAGTTCTATAAGAGTGGGCATTGCTTGCTCTACCAAAGGTTTCAGAGTAGCTGGCTCCAATCCACCAAGAATGGATCCTAAAATTTCATATTGGTGTCAACTACATACAATGTAACAAAAAAAATTAATAGAGTATCAGATAAAAAATATCAATTAGCTTACCAAAAGCCATAAGAGCGGCATCTCTATACCTCCAATCAACACTTTTGATATTGTCTTTGACAAAGGGTAAAACAAAAGGTACAATATCATCTTCACAGCACGTTGCCAGCAACATCAAACATACACCTGCTGCTTTACTAGGATTCCAATCATCTTCATCATCATACTCTTCCTACACAAAACATATTAAAATTTAAAACACTACAAGAAAGGTTCAAATGTTTAGCAGAACAAATGATCAATAACTGAGCTGATCTTAAATTCTTAATAAAATTTGAATAGTTACTACGTAAATCTATCAACAATTTCCCCCCACAAATATTCTGAATTTATTCGTGAAATTCTGGTCTGATTTGTTCAGTTTGCACAATCTGAAGTAAATAATATGATGATAATAGTAATAATAAGGATTGTAAACTGTTAATACCTGTTTGGTTAATTTCTGCATCAACACTGGCACAAGATACTGAAGTGCACCCTTAGCATAGAATCGTGAAGTCCTTTGTGGAGGACGACCTGCTTCCTCTGCTTCACTATGTTCTATTGCCAAATCCACCTCCTCATCACTTACATTAGACCAAAATTCAATACCTTGAAGGGCTACTTCATCTATATCAGACTTCATTGCCTCTAATGTGATCTGAAAGTGTATGCCAATCAATTTTAGAATTGATTCTAACAGTATTGCAAATTTAAACAAATTCATGATTCCTCTAAATGATTAAACAAATACAGCAACACCATCCAAACCTCCTGGGTGAGTCATAATACAAAATGTTATTGAAGATTTTAGTTTTCCTATTTTATTCTTGCATACAATATAAAATCAAGAACTTTCATACTACAAATTGCTGTAAAATACAGACATTAAAGTGTATTTTCATGGGATGGATTACATCGGCTACAAAGGTTTTCCAAGTTTAAAATCAACATACTTAACTATACCATACAACAATTACCAATGTTTTGTATAAATACTACCAGCAAGGTAAATGAGTTTTGTTTACACTGTCTCTCAAAAATTCTTTTCCACAAAGCTTGAAATTTACTTACATTGGCAGTTTATTTTGCCATGGCTTAAGAATGTAATTTTTATACTACAAGAAAGGTTTAAATGTTTAGCAGAACAGATGATCAATAACTGAGCTGATCTTAAATTCTTAACAAACATTAAATATGTAACATTACTGAATAACATTTCTCAAAGGAATTTTGCTGAAAAAACTTTCCTCTTTAATAATTTTTAGTAAATCCTAGAAATATTGCCACTGCACTGCAAAACATGTGCCAGTCTTTCAAGTACAAAAGTGACAATATTGAAAGATAAAACCAAAATTTTGACATTCCTCTAAATAAGAAACAGCAAAAATGTCCAAGGCACTAGCATTGAAAATACCGGCTGGGACAAAGTGAAATGTTTATAACAATTTATTTACAGAAAATATCAATAGTATTAATGTGATAAAACTTTATCCCTGCTGGTTACAAATTAATTTCTTAAATAATTAATACCTGTCAATAGTAATTCAGGCTATTGTACACATATACAGAAAAGAGAAAACATGAGAATAAGCAAGAATATTTTGAGGAATAAAAAACTAAGGGTGGGTAAAAAATAGGCTGACATCTTTCTAAAACAATCTGATGAAATTTCTGATTTTTGTCATGTTTGTTACATGTTTATTCAATGTTTCCGTTTTATTAAAAAATGTTTCACTTAGATTCAACGCAAGAATAGTTAAAAAAAAAAAAAAAAAAAAAACACACAAAGTCTGTGCTTTCAAGGAATACAAACAATTTTCAATGGGTTTGGGAGAGCACGAGTGCATGAAAAGACACTGACATTTTCCTCCTCTAGCTGCTTTTTCAATGCACAGCACAAGTTGCTGTAAAACATCAATATAAAATTAAATAACAATATATGAATAACAATACTGCGAAGACTCTGAATGCTAATAATTTAATAAAAGAAAAAAATATTACCATTTTCCACAAAAAGAATTCACTAGCAAGGCCATTAGTACTTGCAGAAAGCGAGCAGTTAAAACTCAAGTTAAAATGGTTTTAAAATTCTTACTCACAGGAAATAATGCTTGTCCCATGTATGTTTCCATATGCTGATAATACAGGGACATAATTTTAACAAGACACTGCAATGCTGCCACTCGAACTAAAGTATCAGATGACTGTGTTGCTTCACAAACAACTTCCATAATAAAGTTACGTTCAGTCTGAAAAAGTAAAATATATTAGCGTTTATACAATTTAAAAACACACAACTACCTTCTGTTTGTAATACTTACCTCTTTATCAAAATTAGCTCTTGTAAATTCCAGTGAATTAAGAAGGGCAGTTGTTGCAGCTAATCTGACATGATTGCTGGGTTCATTTGAACGCATTCCATGAATAATAGCAGTCAAAATATTATTAGACTGTGAAACTAACACTTCATGTTCCTGTTAAAAGAAGATTGTTAATTTTTCTGAAAACTTGCTTTTAAGAATTACAAAAATGAATAGAAACAAAACTTACTATATCTTGACAGATGTAACCTATTGCCTCTAATGTAGCTTCCTTGAGCATTTCTGTACTATTGGCACTGATGACATTGTTCACCAACATGGTAATTAACTCTGGCCATTGGCCAACGGGCAGCTCTGCTACCGCCACAGAAGCCACACACTGTGCGGCAGAACTGGGACGGTTATTCTCTGTGCCCAAGGCAGCAAGAATCTACAAATCCACAGAAGTACAAGAATAAACGATCAGTCAGACAATTGCAAACAAGCTTGCTTACAAAACCCAACTTACATTTTTCTTGACATAATGTCTGGTTTCTTCTGGAAATGCCAACCACCTTTGTTGATATTGTGATTTGACAGTTGTATCTTTGGATGTAAGTGTATTTTTGAGCTGCAAGCCCGCAGCCATACGAGCAACGTGACTGTTCCCTCCATGATGTAAGATATCGGACAATGTTTTCACGAATTCAGGCTGAAAACAGAAAATTTAAATACAAATGTAGTGAATGTACTAGATAAAATATCATCTGATATGAAACAAACCACGATCAATAAGACCTGCCTTTAGAACAAAAGAATTATTATAAACACACAATTTTTATTCCCCAGATTAATTCTCTTTCGGAAGTTACATTTTCTAACAACTATTGTTAACTACAGTACCAGCAACATGTAAGCGACCAACTGTTTGATGAACTGTTACTACGTGCATAGCACCACCTACACATCTAAATGAAATTTCAAAACATTAACTCATACCAACAGATGATGACATGCATTTTTATGATGTTCATAACCTTTGCCACAGCCTGACCTTATCGTCCCTGTGACTGCATGCTAGTCAGATGAGTGACAACACTGATCCCTAGCTGTGAGAGTTAACAAATCCTCTTAACCAAATTGCTTCAGAGCACATCATATGACGTACCACAGCACGTGGCGAGAACTGTCAGTCGCTTATCCGCTGCCGGAACTGCAGGCAACCAGATTAATCAGTCGTACCATGGACATGCAGACATAACAGGTTCAATATATTAACAAAAACCGAATGCCCATTGCCAATTACATTTTTAAACTGTGCTAGAATATCATTGAATCAAATCTCAGCATTGCAATGAACTTCATTACAACCTAACCATTTTAAAGATGCTATTTTTGATAATACCTTTCACTTAACTAAGGGGAGTCTCACAAAGAGAAGGAGAACATTTTAAAAATATAATACCTAACTTGTGTGCACAAAGACATTTGATACCAAAGAAAAAAAAAGTACTCAAATTCTAAGTCAAATTTTAAAGGTGAATTCAGCATGATAATTCTTCAAGGTAAAGAAAGCCTTTTACCCATTCAATTACCCAGCAACTATCAGGAAAAATGTTATAACTTATTTCTCTCTGGTCCACTATTTGACAAACAATAGCTATGTGTAGCTAAAAAACTTAAGAAAAAAAATACCAATATCCTACATTGCATTACATTTTTTACACATTTCTTGGGAATGTCCTCCACAAGTAAATCTTCAATATGTTCTAGGGTTCTGGATAGTCACTAATCCTGCCTTCAGTTGATTATATATTAAAACTCGATAGACAAACTTCTTATTCTACCCATAAGAACCTGACATGTAACGACTTTCAACTCCTTGGATCAGTATCAAGTTGTTTCATTTCAAAAATAGCGATCAAAGAAAAAAATCAGCAAAAAATTAATAAATATTTGCAAGTTCACACTATCTTTCTAAGAATTTATTAAATTATTTTAAAAAGTGGCTTTTGGCTGTTCGCAATACTTTCTTATTGTATTTCGTTCCACGCGTAAAAAATACTGGTTCAATAAAAATTACATCGTTAAAAATACAATCGTTTGCAACTCACATTGACACAACAGCTCAAACTCAAAACTTACTCAAGCATACAAAAAACTCACCAAATTGTTTTGAGCAGCTTGTTCCAAATAATTTTGGGCCGCTTCCAACTCATTTTTATCTGTGAATCAATTAAAACACAAGTATTAGCGAAATATCTCAAATTTCGACCACATTGCCATATTGTAGGTTATGTGAAAGTGCGGTCTGCAACGTAAGAACAAAGGAGACTATTTCGAAAATAGCGGATAATATACCAGTTTCTTCGAATGATAAAGAATATATCGCAAGTCCCAAACCCGTAAAACGTGTCAGAAAGATCTCGAACAATTCGTATCTCAACCATGGCTGGTTGAACCATGAGTAACGTATATCGGCATCGAGGTAACTTACGTTCGAATTGTAACTTTTATTTAGGAACATACCTGGAGATACAGTCTTTTCTAAGATTTGGATAAGCTGAAAAGTAGCCTCGGGATTCATTCTAACTCAAAACAATAGTATATTCACAATATATCTTAATACTTCGATGGAAATTATGTTCTCAAATCGCTGCAAATATCCCTGTAATTCAGTGTCCTCTTCAACCGGCAATCGCCAATCGCCCACATGTACAATGTAGTACTGCGCCACTATCGGATTCTCAGCGAGATAAACACAGTATATAATATATACGATCCGGTATAAATAATTATAATTTTAATTTAGTGTAAATATGAAACATATGTACAGAGCCTACCGTGTGATAGAAATATATTCAATTAATTTTAAAATACAGCGCGAACTACATTTTGAGAGACATGAATCATGGGCGCTGACGTTATGAAAAATTTCGCGCCAACTCCTCAAGTTTATTCAACACACGATAGATGTCACAGGTTGCTGAGAAATTCAGGAAATTGATTTGTCGGTATTGATGAATCGAAGAAATACCTCAGATATCCGGTTGACTACCAATCGACTTAGAGAAATACAATAAACGTCAAAATAATGCGCACTTAGTATTGCCTTAAATATTTTGCCTTTTCACATTTGAAATTAACCAATCCCAAGCCGTCTTCGCCATTTACTAAATGTTACAATATTCTGATCGACATTATAAAGATAGAATGTCTGGTTTATATTCTTTCGGTTCATATTTCTGAAATTCATTGTGACAAGCCGAAACGTTTGTCCGATTACCAATGCCTACTACCTAGACATTTTCCATTCTTACTGGATATTACCTTCACTCAAAAGTTCATCGAATCTCGCGCTTTTCCACGTTTTCAGAATGTTGATAAAATGTTATTTAAGATTTTGCTCTCCCTTGATTTTCACGTTGATACTGATGACATGTAACGTTTCATGTCATATCAATGACATGCATTCCAGTAGGTTATTTAGTTGATTGTAGGTTCTATCTTGTTCATCCTAACTTCATCCTTCATATATTCCTATAATAAATTTGGTAATAGTTTTTGTAAAAATGTTTTAAAATTTTTGTATTTCAAACAAAATTATCTAATGATTATTTTTATTTATTAATTTTATTTTCAAGTAAAACAGATTTCAAAAATATCTGAAAGTAAACAAAAAAGTATTAAAAAGAATCGAACTATTGGAAATAAAATATTTCTGTAATGCAGATATACTGATTGATGTACTATATTGCAATAATAGCCAAAAATTATAATTGTATCTATTCCACTTGATTCTTGTAAGTTACCATATTTTACCTTTTGTTATTAAAATTATCAGTTATAGTTATGTGTTCATGTACAAGTGTCATGTCCTTGATGAAAAATAAAATATAAACAAAATCACTAATCTTTGATAATTGTGTTACAGTGGAATGATATGATGTCTTGTCTCCCCTAGAAACTTCTTAACTCACATTAAGAATTATAAAATGGGCCAATAATGTCAATTACGCTGTATTTTTTTTTTTTTTAAACATTCATGAGATATTCATAACAATATTTGTTACATATTACGATTGCCTTATTTAGTCACAATTGAAGATATTTAATCACAATGAAGCACAATCACAATACAGTCACATTCATTTATGACAATGATTGCCTTTTTACTTCTCTGCACCACTACTATTATTCTTTTACACCCAACAATGTTGTTTCTAGTGGTGAGTCTGGTATTGTCAGATATTTAATATATTTTCTTTTAAAGGACAAGATTGTAATGTCAAAAAAGAAATAAGAGAATACCTTCAGAAATTTTATTTTCAGTAACTTTCACATTCCCCCAACAAAATGCTGTATCTACATCATAAAATGTTCAGTATAATTGTTTCCAACTTACCCAAAAGACCCACTAGGTGCTAGGGGTCTATATTTTAAGGGGTAAGCATGGGTAAATGTGAAAAATTTGCAAAAATAATTTAATTTTGAAGTTTTTAGTAAGTAAATTTTATAATGAAAGTAAAGTAAATATTGTAAATGCCATAATTGAGTTCAAGTGAGTGCTGGATCATTTTTAATCCAAGGGTTTTTGTCCATTGTGTAATATTATAACAGAGCGTGGAAGTTGGGCAAAATGCCTTTTTCTTATTGTCACAATGCCTCTGTATGCTTCTGGAGTAGTTTCAGAAGATTCTTTTTCTTTTAGCTTCTGATGCCTCTTTTTGGTATTTTTAGCATGTTCTGTCTTTTTTGTCATTATTTTGCGATTTTTCTCCTGGCACCAATTTCAATCAAGCTCTAGCTTGATACCTGCAATCCTGGGCAAAATGAAGACAAGGTCTTTCTGTGGAAGAAGAGGCACCAGGGTCAAGTAGTACTAAAAATCTAAACGAAAAAGAAATATGTTACCAGTCAAGATTTTTTATTTTTTTTTCATTAATGCCAACAGGCTTTGTTCGCTCACAAGTTATCCTATGCTACTTTTGAACATGGCCTATGATCTCTTTTGAGGATAGAGCCCTCTGCATCTGATATATCCTTGTCAATGCTTGTGATTACACAAGTGTGAAAAACAAAAAATATAATTACATTTTCACTTATGCCATTTCAAGATTCAAAGGGGAGTCCATGATAGTTTTTTGAAGAGTCAGCATCATGAGTATAACAATTCATAGTCGTCATAGCATTCATAGCCGTCATAGTAAGTGGTCATGTGGAATTAAGATTACAAAGAAAGTAGCATTTCCTGACACATAAATGCTAATGTCAATTTTAGTTAGAATAAAAATAGGAATAATTATTTTTATTAATTCACAATAATTCCTTTTAAATTTGATTTTTCATGGTTTAAATGCCTTTGTGTGCCCTACTTTAGCCATAACACAAAAATTCTCTCAAGAAAACAACTGATGTGATCTTATAAAAAATTCACAAGAATTTAAGGAATTGGCAGAAAAAATCTCTATATAATTATGAATACCTAATGTACATTTGAATTTGCTATACTAAATAAATATTTATCCTTTTTTAATAATAGCAGCAAGGTGTGTTATTTTCACCTTTGAATTCACTTTGTTCTCTGGTATTTTTTTCATGTTTTCAAATATATTTTTCATCTTCATGTATTTTTTATAATAAATCTATCTAAAGACTTCAATGAATCTCACTGATTGAATAAGAATTCTTAATAGTTGAAGAAAATGAATGGTACAACAGGCTTTTGAAATTTAATCATATTGAGAGAAATGCATAATTTTGGAAATTTTATAGTTTTTAATTTTATCAGTGGCTGAATTTAATTCATTTGATACATTTTCAAAAGATGTGAAGTTTGTGATAGTGGTAGTATACTTTTTGTATACCACTATCTTCACACCATTTTTTTCATTACAATAATTATTTAATTGATTTTTGTAATGATTTACTTTCGACAAATTCAAATAACATCAAATTTGCCTATGTCCATTAACTATCGATGATCTATTACTATGTCCTCATCTTTTAAACTTTCATATCTACGAACAATATTAGAAATTTATAAAATTCTCTAACTTTCTAGTATTTCTTTAAGTTTCTCAATGGTCCTCAGATTAGTCAGCATAGTCTTTAGCCATTCAATGTTCAACTACTTTCGTTAAATTAGGTCTGTCTGAAAATTATGTAAGTGCAGCTGATGGTACTTTATAAAAAGCAGTATGCAAAAGTTACATTGCACGAGCTTCTGGATGTTTGTCAGTTTTCCTTTTCAAATTCTCTTCAGTTTTTAATTTCTCGCTATGAAGTAGACAGAAAGTTATGTCAGGCTGCACAAAAAAACGGTGAATTTTTGGCAGTAAAACTAAAATTTTAGGACCATGGTAACAAAAAAGTGGATAATTCAGTTGTTAAATTTAGAAAAAAAAATCCTCTCAAATGTGGTGTAGCCAGAATCCAAATTTTGTGGGTCCTTGATACTGGAAAATCAAATGTAAACAAAACATCTGGCCATCTATGTAAACAACGCTAGGGGTTAAACTATTCAGCCTATTTTCTCCAAAATTGATATTTCCCAATTGAGCTGATGAATCCCTGATGTTGCAGCCCCTTGTATTTGAAACTGATATTGCAATTTTGGGGGTTTTCTTACATGAAGTCCATTGTGTGTCCATTACATGAAATTGCTCCATTGTTTTTTATTAAATAATGTTGTTAGATGGTGTGAAGGATGTTTAAGAGAATGGTGCAGTCTCATGTTCTTTAAAGACCCTGATTTTTCGAAAATGGCTAAGTTCAAAATTTTGTTGGAGTCTTCCTACAACTAAAATATTTAAGATATGGATTTTTCACCTTAATGAAATATGTTCCTTAAAGATAGAATTTGATATAAGGTTGTGCATAATTTTTCGAAAATTTGAGGACTTTTCATGTAATTTTGCATAAAAATACGGGCGAGAAAATACGTGCTGTTTTAGCACCACTAGTTTTGCTTCAATTTCCTGTAATTTTGCAGCTTGTACTTCATGAGGAGATTTATCTGCACTTTTGATGACTATAGTTGCCTGAAGGTATGTCATAACACACTGTATGATGCCATGAGCTTTACACTTAAGATGTTTTTTCCATTTCCAAAATATATGTCCATTTTTCTTTGCTCACCGTACTATGTAGTATATGGAAAATATTGTAATGCTGCAGCAGAAATTGGAAGATTGGTATAGTGGTGCTTTGGTATCAAAAAAGTGGATAAATCTTGCTCCTGTATGTAGTAAATTACTTCCGCTAACACATATAGATAGAATCAACATTTTGTGGATCAGAATTGATACGGAAAATTTGATTGATGGCTATCTATTTCTCTGTCACTCTGGTCAAATCTAGTGGCTAAACTATTCATATAATTTTCTCCAAAACTATTATTCCCTGATTGATCTGGATGATCTGTAGGCTCTGCAAGTTTGAAATGGATATTCTGGTTTTGGGGTGTACTTTACACAAAGCCTCCACAACATTTTGAAATTTTTCTCAAAATATGCTCCTAATTTTTTTATTTAACTTTTTCCATGAATAACTTAAAGAACACTTAAAAATTGTGCAAGGGTCAATTTCATTGAAGTCATTCAATTTTCAATATTTGCAAAAGTTCAAAAGTTTTGGTGCTTCTTCCTGGAACTATGAAATTGAAGATAGCGATTTTTTATTTATAAAACTATTCTTCAAAGACATCTTGAAATAAGGTCATGTAGAGTTTTAGAAAAATATGAGTAGTTTACATGAAATTTTTAATTAAATATAGGCAGATTTTTAAACATTTATTTTCTCAAAAATTACTCTACATTTTTTCTTAGATATACCAAAAGACAGTAAAGAAAAACATGCTGGTCCCATTTTTGGCAAACTGTATTTTGAAAACTCACAAAAAATTTACAATACAAAAATACAATTTGTAGAGATATTTTCTTAAATGAAATCTGTTCTAAAATAAAATCTTTTAGTAAGGACATGCACAATTTTTCTTTGCATAATTTCTGCTTAAAAAAAAAGGCTCAGGCTGCTTCTTTGGTCTGTACTTTTGAAAATTGCAAACAAAAAATTAACATTGCAAGATTGCAATATTGATGATAGAGATTTCTTTCGTTAATGAAATCTGTCCTTTAAAACTAGATCTTCAAATAAATTAAATGAAAATCTCTGAATTTTTCAAATGCAAATACAAATATTCAACTTTTTGGGAAGAGGGAGTACAGCTGTAAAGCTGGCGAGTAGAGATAACGTGTCAGTCATGATAACTCTGAGAACCTGGGTTTGAATCCCAATACCAAGAAATGTTTTTGTTGGTTGGAAATGCTTTTGTAGGTTCAAGTAGCATTATAATATTTTTGTAGCCATTTCAAATAATATGAGGAAGTATATGTTCTTAGTTTTCAACTTACATTTAATCTGTTATCATGCAATGGGAAATGTTTCACTGATTGTAAGGTTATAATGGTATTGCCCAAATGACAATATTATTCTGGTTTTCTACTTATATTAGGGATAATCAGGTAAGAAGTTATTCAATCAATCTTATCGATTTATTTTAAAAATCACACTTTGAAAAAGTTGTTCTTCATCATCACAATTTTATAAAATATTTTAATTCAAGATAAATCAAATGTATAAAATCATAAAATTCCTTGTGCGAGGAGAGAACAAACATCTCATTCATTTCATTTATGTATTTTATTATAAAAGCTTTATGATGAATAACAACCTCTTTGAAACATCGCTTTTACTTTCTTGCTACTGAGTAGAGAGAAAGTTATGCAATGCTGCCTGAGAAAATGGCAAATTTTCAGCAGAAAAACTCTTATTACAGGACCCCGGTAATGAAAAAGTACATAAATACAGTTACTAAATTTAGAAAAAAATCCTTTTACAGGTGGTGTATCCAGAATTCAAGTTTTGTTGGTCCTCTAGTTGGTATAAAGTCGAATGACAGCAAAACATCTGTCTGTCAGTTTGTCTGTGAACAACACTATCAGCTAAACCTGATTTTCTGAGCTGACTTCCTGCAACATTGATATTCCCCATTTTGTCTGGTTGATGTTGTGGCCCCCTTGAATTTCATACCAATATTTTAATTTTGTGGGGTACTTAACGTGAAGTCCCTGAGACATTTTTCATATTTTCAGAAAAATTACTCCAATGTTTTTGATTAAATTTTGTTGTTGGATAGTGTGAAGAATGTTTAAGAGAATGGTGCAGGTCTCATTTTTGTTAAAAACTCTGATTTTTTGAAGAGTGCAAAAGTGCAAGAAGTTTTTGGATTTTTCTACAACTGAAATTAAAGATAGAGATTTTTTCCCTTAATGAAAATTGTTCCTTCAAGATATATTTTGAAATATGGTCATGTACAATTTTACAAAAATTTGAGTACTTTTGCATGAAAATAGGGCAAGAAAGTATGTGCTGTTTTACCACCACTAGTTTTATAAATGGATAAAATTTACTGATTGTCTTCTTATCTGATTGTTCCTAAACTAAGGAGAAAATCAGAATGATTGTTTCACTGATTGTCCAAATTCTGCAACCATTTTCAGAAAAGTATCTTCAATCTCTTAAAAATGCAAATCATTCAAAATAAATATCTTGATATGTTTGAAACACATAGACTCTATTATGTATCAATACCGACCTGTAACAAATATATATTTAAGAAAGTGAAGATAAGTACTTCCTTTTCCTTAACTTCCACAAACCTTTATTAAAAATGAAGTTTTGTTTTCATTTCACATTGAATTTGAATTGATGAGGCCAAGGTTTTGGGGATACTTTTTCCCCCTTTTAGATTGTTGGAAACAACTTCCCAATTTATTGAAAATAATTTAAAATATAAAACAATTTTTGTTGCTTAATGTATGTTTTGCTAAAGTATTACTTAGCATGATTTGAGTTGTTGAAATAAAATCTTTGTACAGTTTCTCCAAGCAAGCATTTTGATTTATTATCTTGTTATCAAAAATGACAGAACAATAGATTTTTGATTGTAGGTTCAGAGAAACGAGAAAGCAAATTACCACATACCTATGTTTGGAGTTTTATTGCTTTTTCTTAAGTGCAGTACTAATGTCAATGCTTTCCACTATCATCATTCTCACTCTCATCACTATTTTATGTTTCACAATTATTATAATACACATTATCTTTTGTTCTCTGAAAAACTTTGTAACTCATTCAAATAATTGCATAATGATTGATGAAAGTTTATTCCAGTCTTCTATTATATTAAATAACTTGTTACAAATTTCTACTATAAAATACAACTATTGTAATACATTGAGTTCCTCATTCAAGAGGAGATGAAGATATTTATCCAAGTGCTCTAGATAGGCTAAATTTTGAGCAAAAAGAATCGGCAATAAATAGTTTGAAAAGCTAAACAATAACATGTGGAAGGGGATGGGACATGACAATGAAAAACATTAGGCCTATTGTTATTGTAACAGAAATTTCACAAGACTAACTCTTGTTAGTACCTGGGAATAATTTTTGACAGCAAGTAGACTGGAAAAAATTATTTTGAGTTTTTCCTAGGGAAAGCCTGGAAGTACTTTGCCTAACAGATATTTGCATGTTACCTAACAGAAAAACGTACAGTGAAAGTGAGAGAATTAATTTCCATATCTTTTGTTTGTCCTTTAATGGATTTCAGAACAGTTTATTAGAACACTTGTAAAAATTTACAACAGGAAAATTAGGATAGGATACAGAGGAGATCATAAACTTACTTTCCTAGGCAAAAGGAAAAAAGTAGAATTGGTGTCACTTGAAATCAGAGGCAAGATTCTACACATGTATGAATTGTATACCAATTATCCTGCCTGGAAAAATATTAACACCAAATTCTTTAGACCTATATACGTCAACTGACGTTATTACAAATCCAAAATTCAGTTGATGTCACTGAGAACAGGCGTTGGAAAATTTTCCTTTACAAACAATGATAGCAGTCTGGAATATCAACCTTTTTTCTCAGTTAGGGGTTCTGTAAGGACCCCTGGGGATTGATGAAATTTTATTTATTTAGTCAAGAAACAGTAAAACCTTTATGAGGGAGAATTACCATCTGTGCATGTTTTCTTGAGCTCCAGAATTTCTTCCCAAAATTTTAACTATAAATAGTTGAACAATGAATTAAAGTTAATAAGTAAAAATAATAATAAAAAATATATTTTAAAAAATTAAAAAGAAGTGTGAGGGAGGCAGCATTTGGAAAACTAGACATTTTCACTCATGAGTTATAGAAAACTTATTTGTATCAGTAAATGAACTACAGATTTGATTTTTTTATACTGCTAAGAAAATTGTAACTTATCCCCAGCTCTACTCCTACCACTACTACCAAAACGAGAGCTTAACAAAACGTACACCTAATGACACTACATTTATGTTCAGAAGCAAAACAAGGGGCCATCTCAGCATTTGTTCAATGGATCAGGGAAACTGAACAAAAAGCTGATGAGATGGGGTCATTGACTCAGAAGCTAAAGTACATTACTTGTTGCAAGCATATTAAATTTCTTCAAAAATTATACAATTCAAATGTAAACTAATGCATTAATATGTATCATTGTGAAAATGAACATGATTTTTCTTTTTGATAATCATATAGTCTTTAATTTTATAGAAACAGTTATGCAGCACAAAATATTTAACTTTTAACTTAAATTTGTGTACCAATTCTAATTGTTTAATGTCATCTGGCAAAGAGTTGTGAAGTAATGTACATGTATTATAGGTGGATTTCTTGTAGTGAGCTCTTGATACTGACACCCGATGAATATAATTTCTTTGATGTATGTTGTAATTATAAATATCATGTGTGAAAATATGTTCCCACCATTAAGTAAGTCAGTTTTGACAAAAACTACAGTTTTGTAAATCAATTGGTACAGCAATGGTAAAATCCCAAGCTCAATGAAGAGAGGTTTGCAGGAATCACATTGATGGAATTTTTTTTATTCAAATAATTTTTTTCTGCCATCTAAAGGACTGGGTACTACAGGATGAGCTTCCCAAGAATATTTTGCCATATCTCAGGCGGGAATGTACATGTGCAAAATAAATGCAACGAGCTGCATGAAAACTGATAGAATTTGAAAGACTTCTGAATGCATAACATAATGAACTTATTCCACTTGTTTGACTTAACTAAGATACCCAGAAATTTTGTTACCTTTACATCAGCTAATTGGATATTGTTCATTTGCAATAGAGCATGCAATTGCCAATTTGAAATGCATAAACACATTGAAACCTTTTTCCTTCATTAATTATTAATTTCTTATTATGAAACGAATTTGAAACTTCAGGATTTTGAATGTGGTCAGTGATGATTAAGAGGTTGATTGGGAATCCGTAGCCAAATATAAACCAGGGAGTCATAGGTATAATTAAGATCACATAGATTTCAAAAAAAATATTAACTGATAATTAATATCATCATCACCATCATGAACTGTTGGTGTTTAGGCTTAACAACCTGTTCCATTATTTATGCAGAATTCCTGGTTGTTAGTCTTCCAGGTGTTCCTGCTGTTGCCACTTCTTACGTCTCTGTTCCCTGCTGGTTTATATTTTCATATTAGTTTTGGCCATCTGTTGTTGTTAATTCTTTTAAGGTGATCTTGCCATTTTCTTTGAGAGTTTTCTATTTCCTCTACTAAGGCTTTAGTTTTTAGTTTCTTACTAATGACTTTGTTTTTTAGTCTGTCCCTTCTTGTAACTCGTACAAGGTATCTCAGAAATCTCATATGTGCTGCTTAATAATTAATATGAACTTGATAATTGATTGTTTTCTAATATAGAACAACAAAACATAATAATAAACTACACATTTGCTCCTCTTCTTTCATATCGGTCGTTCATCCTTAGGGTCAGGGTCGTAGTTAGGCTGGTGCAACCGTGGCACTGCACTTGTCCCTGTGATTAAGGAGCCCTTAATAAGGATCCCCATAGATGAATATCAGCAAAGAATAAAACAAACTGCACCCAATACTTATTTTCTTCACTTTTTTCTTTTATTTGTACCATTTAGATTTAATACTGTTAATTTAATGTTTATTGCAGATAGCCCCATTTCTATTTTCTCTCTGAGGCATCTAAGAACCTGGCCACACAACTGCTTAGAATGTTTGGAAAACTCAAAAAATTATAACTATTTATTGTCAATGATATTCTATCATGGAAGAAAATAATCCCTGTAATATTCACTGGAGAAATGCCAGTGTGGCCAAGTAATAAACCCTCAACATTTTGTAACCTTTGCTTAACAATGAAGATTGGAAACTCAGCTAGAAGCATTTTCAGTGATTATAAATCCACATATTTACCAAAATATTTAAAAATGAAATGGTTATTTTTTAAACATTAATGGGCAATTATCTGTGTTATGATTACAGAATACTACAAGAATAGCATAAGGGGATCGTTAGAGACAATAATTCTTGTAATATGGGTCAACAAATGATAAAGTTTGGGAATCAATGCTCTAGGTGTTCAAAAGATTTGGAATAAATTAATTAATAATTAATTGTGTATTTTATTAACTCATAAGTTAGATTATTAAAACAGCTTTAATGTAACTATCATTTTACCTTCTTTAACACTATTTAATAATAAAAATAAATTAATTATTCATGTAGTGCTTGTATTGAAGTAGAGTGAAAAATAGAATGAGAAAGAAATGACATGCCACGTAATGTTGTATAGTGCAGTGCAATGTAATGAAGTTAATAATTAGACATTGTATATATAAGAATTGTTTCTTACAATTATTTGAATTGTTGATACTGTCATAACTTTATTATTATTATTATTATTATTATTATTATTATTATTATTATTATTATTATTATTATTATTATTATTATTATTATTATTATTATTATTATTATCATCATCATCATTTATTATTATTATTATTATTATTATTATTATTATTATTATTATTATTATTATTATTATTATTATTATTATTATTATTATTATTATTATTATTATCATCATCATCATCATCATCATCATCATCATCATCATCATCATTAACTTAAAAAAATACTTAAAGTTTATTCAGTATTTAATTGTTCTGTGTGTAAATTATAGTGTTTGGCCACCAAGCTGCAAAAATCACTAATAGCAGAAATAACTTATAAAAGAAATTAATCTATTGACCGTAAAACAATTTACGTAGTCATTTTATGTTTTTAAAACTTAAATTTGAAATAAAGCAAAAGATAGAAAATGTCAATAATAAGCTTTATATTCATAAATTAATGGTGTAATGAAATTGACTATATATTCTAATTTAATGTAATTAAATATAAATATCTAGTATTATATTAAATGAATATTACTTTGTTTAAATGAAAATTATATTTTAAGATAAGCTAAAATGTTTTTTATAAACAATACATTTCCTATATCATATCTGTTGAAAATATTTCTCCTGATCCTCCTGTCTTCAGTACCTGTGTTTTTTTCTGTATTTTGAAATTTCTGTTGCGTAGAGATCTCCTGTGCACTTCTGTCTTTAAACTTTTTTCTTTTCCATTACCAGCTCTGCTGTTTCTTCATTCCAGATCTGCAAACACTTTCTGGTCTTCTCTTGCTTTCCAAGTTGCCTCTAAATCTCTTTTATGAACTGCATGTGTTTCTACTTTTTCTCCAGTTTCTGAGACATAATTTAATTTTTTTTTTTCTTATCTAGTACTATTCTGTAATTCTTTTTCCTTCTAATAAGGTCATTACTTTCCAAAATCAAAAAGATTGTCTGTAAAATTAATTTTACAGAAACAAAATCTTAACTAGTTAGTGATATAAAAAGTTTTTTAAGAACATGTGTTTTGCAAAATTTTCCATAAGTTTTGAGTTTTGAGAAATATTTCAATTGAAAGGTGTTGGAGGGGGTATTGAAAGCATTGTTGTCAGGGTCAAAACTGACTGAGTATGCCAAGAAAATTCAATTTTCTTCATGGAATTCATTTTTGATATCAATATTTCAGTATCTTTGAATATCTATTGAAAGGTCTGTATCTCTGACGTAGAATTTGAGAAAATCCTTTCACTCTTCTACTAAACAAAATTTAAAATGATTAATTTTACCAAACAAATTACACTTAACAGTGACATTTTTCATGAAGCTAATTTAATGCATATATTACCTTTGTGTTTTCTTGGCAGATTCATTTGCTGTTTAAAGATGAAGATACCTCTTAACCTCAAACTCTCTGGCAATGAATCTCTTTCCACATAATCAAAATTAAATGTATCAAGCCATAGGTAAAATTATTGTATTTTCACCCCAGTCCTTTCACATAAAAAAAGTTTACTATTTTCATGATTCACTTAAAAATATATTACTATTTTAATCACCACATAAAATGAGTACACATAATGAAAAGAAGGAGTACCAGTAAGTTAAGTGAAATTGTTCAGGTGTCATGAAGGGAAAAAGGAACTGATACTAAGAATTTATAAAATAATTTTTCTGAAAATTTTTCAAAATTATAACCCTCCGAGATACAAAAGCTTATTTTATGATAAGGAAGGAGTTTTATTATCTCAAATTGAAAACTATGCAACTTGGATTTTATTTTTCTTAAATTTCATTCTTTTCATAAAAAATCTCATGTTGATCACAAATTTGTCATCTGAAAATTTAAAAGTAATATTTCATTTTGAGGTCAGGATTAGGATACACATGGTAGTTTAAAGATGGTTTCAAGATTAACGCACTGTAAAGCTCTTTATTGTTTTTTAACAAGAGTCAGAACATTCATGGAGAGTTGATGTGTGGAAGAACACCGTCTGATTTAAAAAGTGTCTAGGTTGTCATGTATAATTGCTTATGTATATATATGAATATTTATATAGTTAGAATAAGTAAGAAAATCTATATTATGTGGTAAAATAGCCTTTGAATAAGCAAATCAACTTTTATATGTGCCCAATATATATGACAATTCCAAGAAAATAGCTTCTCTTAGAAAAGGAGAGTCAATAACATTATACCTAATTGAAAGGGCATTTCATATTTTAAAGATAGTATTTGACCTACATGCTTATGTGCCAAGAAAATAAAATTAAATCATCATAAATCTTTGGTATCATAGTTACTCGGCATCAAACACATTGCACCATGTCAAGATATCACATTAAAGCCATAGCTATGTACACCACATACGAAATGTTTTTAGAGAAGCTACAAATGTATTTTTTTGCTTCTCTCTCATGTACTTTAAATTGTTTCATGGTATTATGTTATACAGTGTAGAAAAAAAGCAGGTACAAAATAATGTTCATAATGTTCAATGCACTATGAAATCTCTGTAAATAAACATCTTTCCTTTTTGAGTGTAAAAGGTATGAGAAGTCTTAAAAATATATTTACATCATTATAGAATGAGTGATATGTGTCTTATTTTTCTTAACAAATATACACTTTATTTTAAAATTTAGAAACATCATCTAAACTATCAATGGTTGAGAGACTGATTGTGTAACTAAAATATATGTACTATAAGTTAAGTACAAACAAATATAAAGAATAAAGATCTTTTCAAGAGACAGAATAATTGATTCTGTGCAAAATAATCAAGAGTTCTTGGTGGTGAATATATCATATATATAATTTAACAGTTTTTCTTAAATTATGGTAACTTGATTTAGTGACTATTTTACATATGGGCAAATGCATTGTAAAATGTCAATGCATATCCAAAATGAATGATTTTAACATCAGTGGAGATGACTATGCACACTCACATTTACATTAATTACAGCAATCACATAGCTAATATATAAGTAAATAGAGACAGAAAGAAATGCTAATATGATGGCTGCCAGAAAGGATATCAACATTAGTACACACAATTTTAGCACATCTGTAAATACTGCAACACAACATCAAAACTGACTGTTCTAAATGAATGCAAAAGAAGATCACTATTGAACAACATCAAAACTTCTGACAAGTCTCTTTAGAGCAGAAGCAGCAGTTGGTTTTACATCTACATCTAAACACTCATACAGCCCTACACTTTCAAAAAGGCAGTATCATATTCCAAGGCAGTACAAGAATGATCCTCCTTCTTAGCACAGACATTACAAACATCTCACTAAGATTGATATGATGAAAATATGGAAAAATCTGTTAATACTAGTACACCTATCAATATATAGGTGCTGTAACAAACAACTATACGGCACATCATAGTCAGGCAAGGGTAGGCACCCAGTTTTAATACATATGTATGTAAATGTTGAAGGTCTGTCATACATATGAAACAAGTACAATAAAAATGTAACAGTTTTCAATTCCCAACAATTCATTAATTGAGCTAAGGTAACATTTTCTTCTGTGTAACAGATTTTTTTAATGTAATACAGTTGATAGCTCAACTATGTTTCGATACATTAAAAAACACAAAACCTGGGAATTGAAATGCAGATGACAGACCAGTCACTGCTGTTAAATGCTTTTGTAAATTATACTGCTTAGTCTAACCTTTGTACCTCAAAATATAATCTACACACACTAGAATGTATTCTGTATAGAAGTGATATTGAAAATAATTTATAACATCTACAATAAAGCCCATCAAATACATAACACTTCTTACAATGCAATGAAGACAAAATTTGAGTCTTCAATGGTCTGCCAATGAACTCTGGCATTATGGCAACAGATATATGAAAGGATATAAGTGAATTAGAGACAACATCTAGCAAACAAAGTCAAATGGTGTAATCTCAACATCAAGATACTTGATATTCACATGCTCAGCCCAAAAACAAGTGAATGTATTAATTACACTTGCAACATTCATATTGAGCTAACTTATCTCATACAGCAAATATTTTAATTATTTCTGAATGGACAGAATGGTAAGCATGTGAAAAAATAATGCACTCGTGCAGTTGGCCGGCAATAAGTCTCAACTTATTTCCTCGAGTGACTAGCAAGCTCTAGTTTAACAACTGCCAGTCTCTGGATTGTCTCTTGGCTCCTTGGTTAATGTATAAGGTTATATTGGTAACTTCTATGTGATATAGCATAATGAACTGGAAATAAAAATATTGCTACTTCCAAAAAAATTTTCTCTGAAATGACGGCTTGTTGTGCGTGAAATCCAAACTCTTTGGTTATTCTTGCACAATCCTGCACAAGCAGATCTCTTCCATATATACATACTCTTAATAAAATACACACAACTTGTACAGCAAATTCATCCAGTCTGTATCACAAAAAGTCTTGCTTATCAATTGTTTGAAATACTAAAGGTCCCAGCCTCCAGTTATGGCAAGTCAAGCACCATCACAGATTTCACTTCCCAGATCACTCCTGAATAAGTCATTCTTCAAAACAATTATCAACACAGAGAGTGTTGAGAAGTCTTTATGAAATTTAACTACAAAATGTAAAGCCACATCACCAAACCATCACAGTTTCTTCTTAAAAACATCACTTTCCATACAAAGCACCAATTCCTCACTGTGAAAGCAACTCTTTCAAGGACAGTGCAAAGAAACACTTCCACTTGCCAGCACATTAATAAGTTCCTCACACAAAGTAAAAATGTGAGGACTGAGGTACCTTACTATTTCAAAGTTTTTGTAATGCACTAATTGCAAACAATTTAATGTGTCTTGTATGAACAATTGCTTCTAGCCAACAACAAAATATATTATTAACATATAAAACAAATATATTTATATAACTTGTCTTTTCAATATCAATATGAGAAGTAGAAAAGTCACTAAGAAGTATCAGTTTGTTATAGCTGCTTATTTATTGGATATTCAGAGCACTGAAGAGTAGATTCACGGTACCTTCAACTATAAGGATAGTCTGCAAATACATCAAGTGGACTTTCTTTGTTTTTGTTATGATAGAAGAAGCTTATTTCACAGGAGACATGGTGGAGGAACTAAGCTTCAAAAAGACAATGTCTGAAGGTACCTACGTAGCTGCGAAGACACCTGGAAGCAGTTCAGAAGGGAAGGCTAGCCACAAACATATTTTCAATGAGAGGTGGCGCAGGTACAAGGTCTTCTAACTTAAGATAGAAAATCCTTTGCAGGCCTTGGACACTTAGTGATCTTAATTCAGGTAACTTGCCCAACAGACGGGAGAAATAATGGGCCTTTCGTTGAGCCTCAGCATTGTAGGTTACATGGTCTCGCAGTGAACTAATTATCTTCATCTGGAGCTGTTCTACTTTGTGAGGTTCTTTCAAGCCATGGCGTTCTGAAATACAAAAATACAATTTTAGTTCTTGTATTCCATTATAAGTGCAGCAGTTTCAGTTTTAACTGGCTACTAATTATTGACACTATAATAAAAATAAGATAGAAAATTTAATTCTCACCTGTAACCAATGTTAAAGCACACAAACACGCAAAAGCTGAGATGTCAATGTCCATGGCATGTAATGACTGACAAAAATCCATTATAGCATGTAACCAATCCCCAAAACTGCGCTGGCACTGTTGTCTGTCGAGAACCACACCATTGCAGAAAGTCAACTTGGTGTCATCAGGACGTGTTCTAAAACAAATTAAATAAGTATATTAAGTAATATAGCAAAAGACAAATATTAATACACAAATTGAAGTATTGCATGCAAAAATTGTCTGATTATGGCATGCCATTTAAATAGAAATAATTATTTTCGTATACTAGCTTCAAAGGAAGAATCTTTCAGGAAAGTGATCTTTGGTAGTCCGTCTAATGGCTATAGTAGATACAATCGCCTCATACAAAATAACACAATTAGCACAATAATGTGGTCGGTGGGCTACAAAACGTCAGATCTAATTTGCCTCTCACCTGTGGGCCAGCCGCAGGGCAAACAACTCCAGCGAAGCTGACTGAAACAGAAGCTCCTGGTCATCGCGGCTGAGGTCTTGGAAGCCCGGAATCTTATCAGCAAACGTGCGGATCACGTCGACGGAGGTTGTAAGGAGATTATAAAATTGTTGAATTTTCTCTGCTTCGCTGATGGCTGGTTCGGTGGGTGTAGGCTCCCGATACTGGAAATGTAAATGCATCGTTTAGAGGAGAAGCGATTGACTTCGATGAATGGTTACAACAATTAAGGGTAGATAAAGGTAATGGAAGTAATACAAGTATGAGACTGGAGTAGATGCTTTAATCTTGTAACATTGTTAAGAACAACTTTAGCAGGAACAAAATATATTCTATTTTTTAAATTAATTAAATTCTGACTTTTTTTAAGCCTACTAATTTCATGTGACTATTCGAATACTGACAATATTTTAACTTATAGTATTTCTCGTTAATATATTTGACTTATAAACTACTAGTACGTAAAAAACAATTTATTGTATAAATATAACATGCATTGTCAGTGCTTTAATGATATTTTAATGCACGGAATAAATGAGTGAAAGAAGTTTTAGCAGGAAGTTTTCCAGCATCTAAAAAAATCATAGTTGCGTTTTGCTCACCTGCGAGTAGTCGAGGTTGGCGAGATCCGGCGTGGTGTCCACGTGCGCCCGCACCAGCGCCGTGATGAGCGACACGGGCGGCGACGGTGGCGACTCTTGGGGGCTCTTGGGCTTCGAGGGCAAGCGCCCTCTGCGGCCTTTGAGCGAGTCAGTGCGCACCACCTCCTTGACCATCCCCACGGCGAGGCACTTCTGGAAGCGGCAGAACTGGCAGCGGTTGCGTCGCCGCTTGTCCACAGGGCACGCCTTGTCGGCGAGGCACACGTATTTGGAACCTTTCTGCACGGTGCGCTTGAAGAAGCCCTTGCAGCCCTCGCAGGTGCGTACGCCGTAGTGCTGGCACGCGGCCGTGTCGCCGCACACGGCGCACAGCTGCGACGGCGACTGCGGCGCCGGGCCCTGGCCGCCCGCCGCGCCGGCCGGCGAGGGGCGCGAGGGCCCCGCGGGCGGCGCGGAGGGCGGGGCGGCGGGGGCGCCGGCGCCCGCGGGCGCCGCCGGCACGCCCACCGACACGTCGCTCAGCCCGCAGCCCGGCGACGAGGACGCGCTGCTGGAGGCGGACGGGCCCGGCCCGCCGCCCCCGCCGCCGCTCGCCAGCGAGCCCATGCGCAGCTTCGGGGATTCGCTGCTGGAGCTGCAACAAGACCACACGCCACATTGACTTTCGCACTACTGGTCAACTTGCCTTATGACGTGCAAGAGAGCATACGATCTGCTTCTTGGCAATATCGCTTGCAAATAATATACTAAAGAGCAGGGGCGCCCAGAAGGGGAATATCTGGGGCAACTTGTCCCAGGTCCCGACTTAATTGGGACTCCGATTTTTTTATTCAAAGCAAATAAAAATGTATTTACTTCTAATTGAAATTAACCTTTATAAGTTTTATCAGTTGTTTGGAGAAATTAATTTTACGTGGAGAGTGTAACTTTTGTTTGAAAAGAATGTCCGTGAATCTACTGCACCAGGCCTCTTGTTATCTCGGGGCGCCTCTGCTAATGACATAATCTTAAATCTGTCACTTTTCACATTAGGCGAAATTAAAGAAATATAACAATCGTCAATCCCATCTCAGTGTTCAGGACATTTCATTGACAAGGAAGTTAAGGAACTATCATGACTCACTATTAATATCTTATTTCGGTAACAATAATGACAAAAGCAGCAAACTTCACCGAGAAGTTACAGCTCTCACTTTTTGCCACTGTGCCCAACTAGTGTCGGATGGACATACGTTAACGAACTGGTATGCTATTTGACAAGAATCGCACGGCTGAAAGGGTTTCCGGAGAAGGGTTTCATTGCGGGCTTCATAAATCCGACACTGACGCACCAATCTGATCCGCAACTCCGAGTCGACAACTGAGCGTTCCTTAGCTGGTTCCCACGGTGCGCTTCCTCAGAAGCCCGCTCGTAACACGCGAGCGCTTACAATCGGACTGGGGCCGTCAAAGCGCCGCTTCCAATTAACATCGACTCGCTCGCTTCCTCCGGATAAGAACCGCCTCGGCCGGACGCCTCGCCCGCCGACAGCCCGAGATCACGAGGCGCGCGCCCCGCCCGATGCGATCTGGGGGCCGGCGGACGCGCTCCCGGCCCGGAGGCGTGCGAATCGGCTTTCAGACTCGCCATCGAAGCGAACACGCCCGGCCATTGTACTGCCATCGGTAGCTGACGAGTCAGTTTCGCAGTCACTGACGCATATTTGAGGAGCAAACACACAAAACGGGACACGTCCCATCCCACTCTTTTCGAATAAAAATCAAAAATACAGCACGAATTTTACATATTTCAACACCGTCTTTAACTCAACGAATAGCGTACTTCTTAATGCATTGTAAGATATCGCAGGTTTTTTCTCGGAAATTATATTCTAGGAAAAACTACAGAAGAATTCAAGTTTAACCAAATGGACATGCCATCTTTTGAATGTTTGCTCATTTATGCTACAGACCTTGGCCAGCGTCAAATGAAGTGATTCAGTTGTTCAACGAAAAAAATAGTACAGCTTTGTACAGACTTGCTGAACCTCATAGTTCGTCAATAAATTTATACTCGTAATATTGAAAAACGATCCGAGGCTAGTGAAAACCTAGTTTTCTTCGACCTACTATTGCGGGATGTTCCAAAAATTATTGTTCACATTGGGTTTTCTTGGTAACTATTAGCTAGTTCTGCCTCGACAAATTGTCTTAGTCTTTCAACAAATTTCTGCAATTCCGTTCACGAAACATATGATAAACAAATTAGCTGATCTCTCACGGTCACGGAACATATTGGAACACCGAAGCCAATTTGCACGTCTTCGTGGCTGCCTTGGCTCCCGGTCGGAGCTCCCGCCGCTTCAGCCCGCTCCTCGGCGCCCATCGCCGTCGCTGCCCACCGACCGACAGGTACAAGAAGCCGCCGGCGGGCGTCGTCGTCGCCGCCACCGCCACCGGCGCCGACGGAGCCCTCCGCTTGGCCGAACGGGCGCGCTCTCCAACATCCCGCCGCCGCCGCCACCGCCGAGTGCGTTCATTAATCTTGTTACCGGGACGCGCGTTCGGACTTCGCTAATTTATCAAGGCGGCCCCGCGCCCGGAGGTCTGCGCGCGTCGCGCGGCCGCCAGAGGCAGCGGACAGCGTAATTTGGAGGCGGGCTGGGGAGGCGGAGATTTGTACGGGGCCGAGCGACGGTCATGAAGAATCTCAGCTATTTAAAAGATGGCGATTTTGGATCAATTTCAGCTACCGGGACCTAATGCGAAATCCAACGAATCTGGATAATGGTATTTAAACAAAATAAATAAAAGTTCTGATATTTGTTTTCCAACAGTCGTAAGAGAAAATATTTATTTCGTCTGGATTCAAACTTCTTACATAGAAGAAACTTACTAAAAATATCGTTTATTTCAATTTTTGAAGTTACAGATTGTAGGTTTGAAGTTTAGCTTGTTATATAATGATGTTTTGTGATTTTTTGTTGATATCTGGCAATGATAGATTTCTTATGATGATATTATATATATTTAGTGTAATGCTATACAGTTGCAATGCTTGTTTAAATAATCAAAAATCTAAATTTCGCTCTTTAATTTTACTTTCCTCCTTCATTAATCGAATATCAAGCCAGTTTAACGAATTCTCAAGACTACGTGAAACACGGAAACTCGTATGGGGGCGAGATGACACTTTCTACGAAAAATGAATGTGAATATGCCGCAGGGCATGCAGCCTTTACCACATTGTCGTTTGCAAAACTTTCTCGACATCATCGTCGATAGCAGCGTCGGGGACAGCGCGAGCGAAGGAGCGGGCGGGCGGGCGGGCGCGGCGCGGCATACGCGACGAGGCGGGCGGGTGTCGCCTCGCTTGCCCCACTAGCACACGGACTGGCGCGACAGGTTCCAGCGGCGGATCAAAAACGCTTTCGACAAATCGGGCGTCTGGCTTTATAGGGAAATGCGATCTCGTGACGCAAGGCGGAGCGGGGACGTGCGAGCTTCGTTGCGCAACGACGCGACGGACCGCGGATTCGGCTCGGGCGAGGAGTCGTTTACCCCTAGATTGCGTTTGCGGCGGAGGATTCGAAATACCGACCACGCGTCTCACGAAAAGCCATCTCACAGATAAGCAGAATGAAAGAAACGAGCGGGTCGGAATGGTAGTTCGAAAACATGTTGAAGAGCATTCTTCGTTATGGAGAGATATTAAGTTCTGAATAAAAGGTGGGACGATAAAAATATTAAAATAATAAACAATATCCTTAAATGTCAATGAGTCTTGATGCCGTTAAGTACTACAGAGTGTTTTCAGATGTAAAATAATGATTATCAAAATCATTAAAAAAATTTACACACAATTTTTCAGCGTCATTTTTTAATTGTTCCCCTTCACGGATTTGAGGGACCTAGTTTACGAGATGACGCGAGTCGACTAACGCCTTGTTTACTTTCACCAACTCGGTGTCAACGACCGCTGTTAGCAAGAATTGTCCGACGAGTTATATTGAAAGTGATAGGTCGCTCTAGATAACGATGATTGTTCAACTGCTGCAGAATAGATGGGGTTGCGAAAGGTCTGTGAGAGATGTATGCCGTAAGGTAATTAAGTCCCTGCGACCACTCGTATATCATCAGGCGATCTCCTTGCACTACCGCTGTTGTATCTTTATCCATTATTAATGTACTACAGAGAATTATCGTTGTATCTGTGAGGGGTATGAAGTTCTTTCATTTACTCGTCTTACTTAAGCACTGTCCGAGTTTTAGTGCTCTATTTTGAGAATTTGTTCCCTTTCTATTTGTACAATATTTGCAAATGTAGTTAAAACAAAACCTATTCATGCTAGCCATGTAATAAATAATTAACATCTACAGGTACTTGGTACATTGGACGTCAAGTGCTGAATAAAATTTAGTTTTGTTATTGTTTTCGTATTATACGATGATTATTTAGTCTCAAATGTCAGAACAAAATTCATCCTGAATTGTGAGTGAATGCAGAAAATTCTGTTAGATCTACTTTCGTTAGTTAATGGCCGAAGCTTTTTAGGTGCATTTTAAGAGCAAATAGAGGCAAGAAACATTCAAAATAAATTAAAATTTTCTTTATATAAAAGAGCTTGGGTTATAACTTTCCCGATTCTGTGTAACATGTAATAAATTGTATTGTATTACAGTAACATTGATATTCGTGGTCATTAGGAGGCACAGCTGAATACAATAGGAATCAGCTATTGATACTTGGGGACTAGTTTCTTGGGGAAGCCTGTTACCCCGACAGACACTGTTGGATGGGAGAGGGGAGTGTATATTTTTGACAAACAGCTAAATCATATGGATAAATGGTACATGTGTGGAATGCGCGTATTTGGTTAAGAGATATTTTAGTCTTAGATACTCCAGAGAAGTGTGTAACCATAAGCAGTGTACCATTTGGTGTTTAATTCGTTGGAAATTTTGCTTTGTCTGGATTCGAGAATTCTTTTATGTTAATGGCGCTGGACCAAGGGCAAAGTCTCGCCGTCAACTTGGAAATGAACGAGCGAAGCGAGTCAAATTGGTCTCCTATTTTGGCAATTGTTTTTATAAGCTATCTTAACTCAAATACCTTAACACATACACATTTTTGGATCACCAGGCAATACGAGTATTTAGCGCAGTCCCCGGTGTTCCATTTATTGTACGCTGTAGCTGCTTGTCAGAAAAGTGCTCGCGGGCGTGTGCGTGTGCGTGTGCGTGTGCGGGGGGCGGGGCTCACCTCGTGGACTCGGAGCGCTGCAGCGGCAGGGAGGCGCGGCGCTGGCGCGGGCTGAGCGCCGCGGACGCATGCAGCTCGGAGCTGGGGAAGTGCGGCAGCGAGTACGAGTCCTGCGGGATGGGCCCGGGCTCGAAGGCGGTGGCGGCGGCGACGGCGGCCGCGGCGGCGGCGACGGCGGCGGCGGAGGACGAGGCGGCGGGGGCGACGCCCGCAGCGGCCGCGGCGGGGGCCGCCGGCGCCGCGGCGTGCGGAGAGAAGTAGGGCGAGAACGACTGCGGCGCCGGGTGCGGCGCGGGCGGCTGCGGAGCGAAGTCGTACGGCGACGGCGCCGGCAGCGGCGGCGACTGGTGCTGCGGGTGGTGCGGCTGGTGGTGGTGATGGTGGTGATGGTGGTGGTGGTGGTTGCTGTACGACGTGACGTCGCTGTACCCACAGTCCTCGTCCATTTTAAAGCCCAGCGACGCCAGCTCCGGATGGAGCGGCGGGCGGGTGTACCGTGGCGAATACGTCTCTTGGAAGCTGGGCAGCGGCGCCGGGCCCGCGCCGGAGGCGGCGGCGGCGGCGGCTGCTGCGGCGGCGGCGGAAGCGGCGGCGACTGCCGCGGCGGAGGCGGGCGACGAGACGGCGACGTGGACGGGGCTCGTGCCCACGAGACCCGGCGACTCGCTGTGCGGGTGCGGGTGCGGGTGGAACACCACGTCCGGGAACGGGTCGAGCTCTTCGCCTAGCGCGCCGGCGTCTTCCGTGTACGGGGCGGACAGCAGATCCGCGAAGCTGCTCGATCCGAAGGGGGCCTGCGAACAAGGAGAAGGGATCGGTCAACCACGCGCTCTCCTCGCGGTGGAAGTCCGGATGCCGGGACGGGCGGGCGGCGGAGCGCGTCTGTCAGAACGACACGACTTGCGCGCCGCCGCCGCCCGCTCCCTGGCCTCCGCCTCGTTAGCGAAGACGGCATGTCGCACGGCCGTTCGAACACCGTGCGCCACGGCGACACACAGAATTTCACGACACCATGCAGACAGTTCCCCAACCACATTCCAAAGACCCAACACAAACACAACACTCAAAACAACTACACGGAACACCTTCAGGACGAAGAATCAAATCGTGCAAGCAACGATAACAAGACAACAATCCATAAACACAAGACATCCAACGTTTGAGCCTCACCTCGTTCGGCGCTGCCGCAACATGACGACAGGATCAGGCAGCGCCGTGAAGAGGAAAGATTACATTGAAGAAGAAATGAAAACACCCAAGAAAACGAAGAGGTAGTAGAAGAAGAATACAATAAGAGCAAATAAAACGAATCTACGACGACAAGAAAGTGTAGGGAGCGGGTGGAGTTGCAGGAGGTGCGCTGGAGGCCAGAGCCCAAAGGGCACTCCGAGGCGGCGGCGGCGGCGGCGGCGGCGGCGGCGGTGGCAGCATCGCGTGCGCCGGTGGCGGCTGCGCGGAGAGGGCCGGGTGCGCGAGCGGGGGCGGAGCTGGGCGTGGGGGCGGGGATGGTGGGGGTGAGACAGTGGGAACCAGCGAACGAGCAACAACAGACGAGTACCGGCGGGGGCGTCGTCGCTGGCGGGGGCGTGGCGCCCAGCGGCGACCGGGGCGCCTCCAGTGGCGACGCCGGCTGGGACGACGGACACTCTTCGGGTTGGTCGGCGGCTGCGGCCGCGGCGGTGGCGACGGCGGCGGCTGCGACAGCCGCGGCGGCGTCGGGGTCGGCGGGGTCGGCGGGGCGTTCCATCTCACGAACTTACACGATGACGGCGACTACGGTGGCGACGCAGGCGGTCGCGGCGGGGGCGGGCGGTGGCGATCGGAGGGTTCAGGGTGCCCCGCCGCCTTCCCAGCGCTGCCGACCGCCGTCCCGGGCGACGGGCGAGCGAGCGTCGTCGGCCAAGCCCCAGCGGTCGCTCGGCTCTTGACGCGTGAAGCTCTGTGGACGAACAACGGGGCTGAGGACGGAGCGGGGCGAGGGGGAGAAACATCAAGAGGCAACGGGCATTAGGCACTGTTGAAGCACACCAAGAATGATAATAGATTTCACTCTCATCGCCGCGTCAGCTTGATTTCTTTGGCGTTTCTTCTGAAGGTAAGGATGATCCACAGGTTTTGACTCCGTTAATAGAATTGTTTTACAAGTTCTCGACCAAACACGGCAAGACGTAGTAGAATATTCACAAGGCATGACGTGAGACATATATATTTCTCCACCTAGAGAGGAGATGGTATCTGGTATGAACTTGAAAGAATTGCTCGTTGTGGATACACACAGGTACTAGCAATTTTTTTGTATAAATTTCATCTTCGATTTCTCTTTGTTCTTGTGAATAATTCTTCCGCACCTCTGGGTCACATGATTCAAACCATTTCAATGCCTCAGTCTCCAGCGCCGTCACATTCCGTCTTGTGCTCGGGCTTTCTTCGCGTGTCGGTGGCCGCAGGGTCCTTGCGTCAGTGCCCGGGGAGGTCCAAGTTTCTCTAGGGGGGGGGGGGCTTGCTGACGCAACGGTAGCGACAGACGGCGGCGACGGCGCGGCCGCCACCGTCGCCACCGCTAGTTGTGTTGACGCCCGTGGGCGCATATTTGCGGCCGCCGACGCTGCAGCGGCAAGCGCCGCAGCAGCCACAGCGCTTGCAACTGTTTTCTCTTCGGCTGTTTGTTTTGGGCAGCGGGTGCGCCCCCGACGGGAGAGGCGCGGCCCAGACACCAAGCCAAGCCACGCCTTCCGGGACTTCCCCGAAGAACGCTTTCGTCCAGACGGCGCTAGTGCTGCTTCCGGTCCAGGCGGTTAGAAGACCGGTCCTCGACTTCTTGCAGTGACAGATTAGATTCTCCGATGTATAAATAGAGTACGGTCCAAAACATTTATTTCCTCAGTCGAAGAGTTCGTTTGGTTTCCGTGCCCTCGATGCAGTCGGGCACTCGGTCAATTTAGACGGCGTCGATTAGGGAGATGAACATGTGGAAGATAGGTCGATAAGAAGGCCGGCAAACCGAGAGCGATCGGAGACCAACGTGGCAAAAACGTAGCCCTAATGAAAGGATGATAGTAATCTGAGAGAGTTCGAACATCTGTTTTGTGTTGTCAATCCTTTCTCAATGTTGTGATCGAGAAGGCTGATTTAAACGTGCGTGGAACATTCACCAGGAGAATCAACTAAGGGTCGAAGATTATAGCGTGTACGAGAGACAAATGAAACTCACCGACAGAAGAGGAACCCCTCTGAGATAATATCACGAGTACTGAAGACAATGATACTTCATCAACGTTGAGCAATACCATCGTCAAAGTGTAAAAGTAATAAAGACAGCAACAATCCAATGAATAAACAATGCTGAGTCTAGGGTTAGATTATCCAATATTTTATAATGAGAAAGTAACTGTCAAAGAACGTCGAATTACTCGTAAATTAAGACACCTTGGGAACTGTGTTGGCTGACGTAATGTCATTTACTTAATTTTTGTACTATTAGTGGCGATCGAAAGCGGGCAATTAGAAGTTGTATCGTATTTATGTCATATTCATATTTTGTAAATAATATTCCTTCTAGCAAAGTTACATCAAATCAGGGCAGTGTTCTACTGTCTATCAAAGTAAAATGTGGCACCGTAGGACTTCAAATTCCACTCTGGCGCATTTGCGAAGAAATACTATGATCATGTAAGTACATTACAATTTAACAGGAGCTAAATTCGATTCGCCAGAGCACTACTAACGATTACCTACGGTCCAAAGACACAGCAGCACGCGCTGTCGGTTCACGTCGAGTAAATTCATTCACAGGTGCGGCGAGTGTCTGGGGCTCGGGACGGTCGCGAGCGCAGCACGGGCGGTGGCGCTTGCGCGGCGGGGGGGGGGAGAGGGCAATGCGCGGGCACTCAAAGCCTGAGAGGTGGGCCGCCGCCGCCGCCGCCGCCGCCGTCGCATCCATATTCATTCGCGCGCTGTATCACGCCCCGACATCAGGTGTACGAAACCATGTCTGCCCGTTTAAGGGCTACGCCAATTTCCATTCTTCAATGCCATGTAAAAACCCGTTAATAATCATTACCGGAGCCAGATGCGATCGTCCGCTGCTCCTTTAGCGGCAGAAACGTCCGCGTGCGTCTTGGCGGCTGCGTCCGCGGCGGCGGCGGATGGACGCTGGACGGTCGCGAGACGCTTCTCCGGCGCATCCTATGAATCATGGAATGGGCGGCTATTGGCTGTGCCTGCCCCTGCGAGCACCCGAGCTACGGTCAGCGTCATGTAAAAGTGAACAGTTGCGAGAACAGTTTTTGATTTTATTAGTACGGAGAAGACGATACATTAACAAAGGAACTCTGAATAGGTTATAAATATGAATTAAACAAAGAGTGAAAGGTGGAGGCCATTTTGTTTACAGTGATGTTAATTTAGCGATCGTGTCTTTTAGCTGTTCAACTTCCTTATTTACCCCCAGTCGCGCAGGAAACTTTAAATTAAAAGTATATGGTGACAATATATTAAATAATCATAAGTCATTCTAAATCTCTGCCTGAAGAATTACGTATATACGACCAATACTTCATGTATATTCAGAGATCTAGAAGTCTGAAATGTACAGGAAATTTTTGCTCATATACCACGAGGCTAATATAGAGTTTGTTCAGTTTTCATATATTTGCCAGCCTTTCAAATAAAAAAAAAATAAATAAAAAAATTCCGAGATTTTTTCCCCTCAATCATCGTCCCAATGAATCTGCCTATTCACGTAATTCAACGTGACGAATTACAGTCCGTAAAAATTATGTAACTAAAGTGTCTATTCATCCCAGTCGACACTGGTCTTCCTAGCTGCAACAATACAAAATGTGTCTTGACAAAGGTTTTCTCCTTGTTAAATGACAAGACAAATCTTTAACAGTATTTTTTTAAATGAAAATGCTTTATTATTTCTCATTTCTTTATACAGAGTGTTCTATTCGTATTGGAGTTACGTGTTTTTAATTGCCTATCCCTAAGTCAAACTCAGAAGAGACGACACCGCCGTTCCCGAGAGGTTGGAATCGCGGGTCGGGCAACGTGCGGAAGGAGAGGCAGCGAAGGCGACAACGAGGATGACGAGCACGCTGCTTGGGCTCCACCTTTTTCTTTTGGAAGCTGAGAGCAAATTATAAGGCGGGAACGCGTCAGTTAGTCGATGACTTTCAGGTTTGCGAGAGGGAACGTAGTTAAATATGGAGATATAAACATTTGTAAAGAAACATGTTTTGGGGCTTACATGAATGCTGGTGTTTTGCAATGTTTATTTCTGTTCATTGCATTTTGCAAATTTTAAAATACTAGAAAAAACTATAAATTATTCAAAAACCTTTTAAACCACTGAAAGATACGTGCTAAGTATTTGAAAAAATCCACAATTGGGTAGAACACTAGGAGGAATGTTAGACTTAATTAAATGTATACCCGTGAACTTCGTGATCTTGAGGTAAATGGCATTTTTTAACACATTTATTTTTATGTGCTGTAAAATCTTGTGTTTTGATGTCTTATGTTTGGTAGATGGGCTTTCAAAATCAAAAAAACAACAACTGAAAATTTAGCCAATGATAACGTAGTTTTGAAACAAATTCAGCCAAACACTTTTATTTACTCTTGAATCGAACTTTTACCTTCTCTAACCGGTAAAATAATGTTTGTGTATGGCTAATCGGGGAATACACACAAGGAATTGTCATAAAACGTTAAATTAAAACGACAACCAACCGCCGGCCCATGAGAAGAGTGTTTCGTATCCACAGAAGCAGACAAGAGAAGCAGCAGTTGACGTTTCGGTTGACGCAAGAAATACACACGTGAGAAAGCGCGTGTGCACGGGAGCGTTCGCGAAGTTTACGTAAGCGGAGGACGCGGAGGTGCGTCTCCCGGCAGGCGGACTGCCCCTCTGCCGCTGCCGCCGTCGCTGCCGCCGATGCCGCACGCGGCGAGTTTTTGACCCGCCCGCCCGCCCGCCCGCCCGCCCGTGCCGGCCCGCCTAGTGGTCAAACCAGTCGCGCACAGACACCGCCGCCACCGCCGACGTCGCCACCGCGAGCTTCCTAACCTCATAGGAACCCCCTCATTCCAGTCAAGGAGACGCGAACAGCAGCGAGAAGGAAACTGGAGGTAATATGCAGTCACGGGGTAATATTGTTTCAGAATGTCTTTTGTAACGAAATAGCCGGATTCTTAATTGTTCCATTACAATATTAGCGATTCCCACCGTGAGATAATACTCCAAGACTTCTCCTCTTATCGCAATATACGCGAAATTACCAGCAATTGAAATATTTCTTAGAATGCATACAGAATCCGTTACGAAAAGTGGAACTATTAGTAACGTTGTTTTCATTAATTCGATTAGTTTGATCCAGCTAGAACTATTTTAGTATCGAGTAATAGAAAATACTCGACAAAGTTACTATGCTTCTGCTCTCTCAACAGTTCCTACAAAATCGACAAACAATCTCCCAAGTCGTTAACAGTACTTTATCGTGAAAGTTGTCACTAATGAAGATCTGAATCACTTGTTTGAAGTACTTCCAATACGCTTCTTTGGGTTTAACGAGCAGATACGAACCGCGACGATGATACAGGGACGACCATTTATATCCTTAATGCGAGTTCGCACAGGAATGTTTCGTATCTCTTACGGAACACAGGATCGTCGTCGAGACAACAAAAATGATGCGACAACGCAAGGGAAATCGGAGATTAAATACAGAGGGAACCTGGCACGCGGAAGAATAGGCCGCAACGACCGCCTGCCGGAACGTCTCGGATGACTATTCCGGTGACAAACTAAAGAAAGATGTTCTCTGTTGACCTGAAGCTTCATTTTGGCAGCTGCCTCGGGCCGTTGAGGATCCAGAAATGTTTCAGCGGCAGTCCAAATGACAGGGCACTGACTTAAAAAGAGCCGAGAACATTTTTAAATGACACGTTTCAACCTGCGAGGCGACTTCGTGAGAATCAACAATTGTGGAAAATATTTTTACATTCGTATGTATTAAATTAATAAAGTTTAAATGCACCATGTTATCCACTTGTCATAAACAATGAACGCGTGTTAATCTAAGTGCTAATTAACTATCCCCTCTGCAGTACATTACATTAGCGTGTTTCCCTCGTGCGTTAGCGCACGTAAGAATGCTGCCTAACGAGTTGAAATTCGAGCTGCAGCCTACTATCAAATGCATGCGTGTCAACCGTTCTAACACCCCTGCCCGAACTCCGCGAACACTCCCCTTCGCGAGGACATCTATTACGCTTTCAAAGCTGTCACGCCCCCTGCGGTTCGAATGGAGGCGCGACAACGATGCCACGCGTCACCCCCCCCCGCGTACTCTCGTCGCACGCATTTCGATATTAGAACGTCAACACAGATCGATGCCGCGATGACGTATGGCCAGTGTGGTAAAGAGTGGAAACCCGAGATGCGCCAAAGAGCCCTATGTTAATTCCGCATTCGGAGCTATGGTAGGGGTGGTGGAAAGGGAAACGTGGCTGCAGGGGGTGCCGTAGGAAGAATATGGAGTGGGGGGGATGGCAGAGGCAGGGTTGACGACGGCTGGTGTCCGTCACGGCCCATAAGCAGGCACACAAACGGCGCGGGCCCGCATTGTAAGTGTAAAATTAATAACAGGGCTGAGTAATTCCCAGCAGATTGCGGCAATCTTGTCGACGCGGGGCGACGACGGGTGCAGGCGGTGGAGGGGGCGGGCGCACGGGTGGGGTGAGGGGGGAAAGCGAGGGCCGCGTGGGTAGGATGGGGCGCGAGGGTGGAAGCCACCCCCGGCGGCGGTGGCGGTGGAGGCGGCGTCACGCTCCGAGGGCCGGCGTAATCACGGGGCGGAGGCGAGGGCGGGGGCGGCGTCCCCGGGGGGAAATTCGCCGCTAAATGTCAGTCGTCGCCGCGATGCCAACTCAGGAACCCGCCCCGGCCCGCGCCGCCCCCGCCCCTGCGCCGCCCCCGCCGCCGGGACCCGTAGCGGGCGGCGCGCCAAGACGCCGCCCCCGCCCCGTCCCTCAGGTGCGCGCTTCCGCCACACGGCGGCCCTCATATGAAGGGTTGGGAGGGGCGGGGCTCGCGTGACCTTTTCCGGGTTTTACTGGCGGAAGATTTTTTCCACCAACATTGATTTTTGAAAGCGTAGCAAATTTTTAAACGCGAAAAGTGTTTGAGCCAATTGATAAATTTTACAAAGAGCTTTATTTTTTTTACGAGTAGATTTTGAATAAAATGCTAATTCAATTTTCCGAAGTTTCTGAGTCTCTCTCGAAAGTCTACTCTTCATATAATAACGAATTCAGATCTAAAATTATATTTTGCTTTAATTAATAACTTAATAGAAGAAAAAGTTCTTAGATTGACGTTTTCTGTGCGCACTAAATTATAAATATTTGCAACGTGTCCGTTCCGAAATAATTATACATTTCTTGCAAAGGAAACTGCAGTGTAATAACAAATCTGATTTACTTATTTTAGCTCTTATTTTCACTAATGAAATAAACAATATCATTTAAAAATTGTTCGGTCTACTAGTACACGACATCGATAATAGGTATACATTTTACAAATCAATATATAAATTTAAGAAAAGTAAATGAATAGTAAAGTAAGAAGTCAGTGAGATGGCAGAAAAACATTACCGAAAAAATAGGTACGAAAATTATTTGCTTACGTTTTTTTCTTGTTTGATGAATTACAAACCTATCACAGTAATTTGTGACTACCTGCTTTCTGCGCTGACATCATTACTAAATTCATTGACTCGGGAACCTAAGTACAGAGAAATGTAATTTTTATAGTTATTCACTTCGTGTTATTGACCCCGCAAAAATATGGCTCGTTTCGTAAATAGCAATCCATTCTACAAAGTTAAAATAGATGTAACATGAAGTGTGTACTTTCCTTTCGATTCTAAGACACAGACCGTCAAAACTACACACACACAAAGAAAAATAGACTATATATCTCAAGAAAAGTACAATTCACTTCACTTGTTACTCCCTTTCTTTCGAGCTGCGAGATTTACGCCATAACGCCGTCTTTTTCGCCTACACCTTAATTTGAAAGTCTCAGGCGATGGAAACAGGGTTCACAGATCATGCAAGCCATCTCGCGAACTGACGGGATTCGTCACGCGAAATTCTTTCAGCGTATTTTAAGGAAAAGAGGTAGATTCTAAAGGGGTACTATACTTTCGCTACATTGCAAATAGTTTGAATATTTGCCAAATTAAATAGAAACCAAGTTGGGCAAAATTTTTGTTTCCATTTAACTGAACAGGCACTTAAGGTACCCACATTTAAAACAAATATTTATTTTGATTCTTTGATCACCCAGAAGATTATATTTTAAAATATCTACCATTGTTCTTAAAAGTCAAATCAATTTCCTTCCTAGTGCTCAGCATTGGTTATCATTGGCTTCAAGAGGGCAAATGATCAGGGGCCCTTGCCCACCGGCGTCGTGGCACGCGCGGGAACCATTTGGCGCAATCACCCGCCAGGAGGGAACATGTCCCCCACCTGGGCGGGCGCGCAACCACTCGAACATCCACTGCACAGGAAGCGTAAATTGCACACCAGGAGACAAATACGTCCAGAGAGATCGCATTCCACAGAAACAAGACAAGATGTTATGTACAAGATAGTAACACGGTAAGACAGAAAGAGACAGAGACAGCACACGTGGTGAGGGGAAGGGAACGAGGCAGAGACAGAGAGAGAGAGAGAGGGGGGGCAGATGCGGGGGAACATTCTCAGAAACAAGCGGCGGCGGCGAGGCGCCAAGCACGCGGCGGAGCGCGCGCGAGGCGACGTCGGCCACCGGCCGCCAGGGGGCACAAGCAGCAAGACAGGCGCAGGAGGAACTTACGTGGGACGCAAACAACTCGAAATCCATGTCCCGCAAAGCGTTCGCTAACGAAGCGTGTGCGCGAGAGCGTGCGAGAGCGAAAGGCAGACAGCGGGGAAGCGGTGCCGTCGGCGAGAAGCTTGCTGCTTTGCTTGCTGGAGGCGGCGGGCTCCGCTCGAGGTGGCGCCGGCGGCGGTGGTCCGTTCTGCGGTTCGGCGGCGGTCCGGTGGCTCCGCTGACGGACTCCTAGGCGGGTTTCCGCCTGTTTCTAACCGCCCTAAGGATAATTACGACGGCGACGCTTGTAGTGTACTGCTTGGCGCAGGGTTACATTTTAAACAACATGCTTAGCATCCTCGATGCAGCGACGGCCTAACGCGCCAGACGATTAGCAACGCTCCTTGCGGACGCGTGGAGGAGGCATGGCGCGCGAGCTGCGGAATGCCTCCGGGGCACTTCATCGATTGCACGTGTGGACGTGAATGCGACGAAGGTGTCTGCTGAAAGAGAGAGTCAACGCTGGGGAGGAGCTACCAGCCCACTCAAAATAACCTCATTGCGATGACTGTAATGAATCGCCGCTGCATCTTTTCTCTTTCACTCATTTCAAAATTTCCTCCTTTTTCATTCACGCTGACGTTTTGTCGATCATTCAATAGATATATAAAATCTTCAAACTGCTTTCAGATTTATACGTATTCTAATAATTTTCATTCAATTCACAATTTCAACACATATTTTAACTCACAAAAAGATATGAATACGTCGTTGCTATTGAAAATGGAAACTGCTTCCGTCCGCCGTTTAAATACAATAATATAAACTACGTTTTTTCACATGCTTTCTCAAATTGACTACAGAGCAAAGTACATGTTGTACTACTAGCGAGGGCCCCGAAGAGTGAAGTTCGTACGAGGCCCCGGCGGACGAGAGCAGTCACAACGAGCAAGGGCTGAGGTGGTTACCTGTGTCTGCAGTAGCAGCATACTTGAAGCCACCGTGAAGGGCGTGGATCCGGGTGCGACACGACTCAAAGCGAGTTCGCTGGGCGCGGTCACCTCCTTGGGCAGCTCGGGGCCTGCGGACAGACAAGCCCGGTTCACAGCGGCTGTTCGCTGGCGCCAGGGCTCTGCGGGGGAGGGGGAGGAAGGAGGCGGTGACCCAGTGCGATACAATACATCAGGGAATGTTCGGAGATCGAAGGATGCGGTTCATTCAAAAAACAGGACACGTTTCTGGAACCTGCTGTGAGGAGGGAACGGGTAGCTTACGTTACAGGCGTCGCTAGCCGGTCGGTAGGATACGACCATGCTAATATATTGTAAAAGAGTGAACAAATATTGATTTTCTTTAAACATCTGTTCCGTTTAAGTTGTCGTGAAAGTTGAGTGTGGACAGACTTTAGTAATGTCAGCCTATAAATCACACGACGCAAAGCTCCTTGGGTTGACATAATGAATATAATAAGCCTGTTGCGGATCAAAGAAATAAATTGTGATAAGTATGTCAGCTGGCTCGCCTTGGGTTTGTTTAACCTCCCGCAGAGAGAATATTTTTTAAAATATTTCCTACATCTGCCCTTGCAGATATTTATTCTTGTAGCTGCCGGGCAGTTAAAACAAGTTGACTCTTACGACTCTCAGAGAACGTACTGACGAGGTCCATCCGATTACAAGAATGCCTTTTGCGATAAGAACAAAAGTGGCTCTGTGCGCAGAGCACAAAAGGCAGCATCAAACCACGGACCGCGACATATCGTGAGCACTCGTCCAAGGAATAATCTCTCCGCTGTCTCGTTAAGACGCGAAGCTTATTGGCGAGAGGTAGTGTATCACGAACAGGATGAGAGCTTAAGGAATGTAGTCTGCCCCGCGTGGACGGCTGCAGCGGTGGGGGCGGCGGGAGTCTATCTCTGGTAGAGAGAGGCACCTCGGGCGGTGTGGAGGTTAAGGCCTAGGGTCACGGGAATCAACGCCTGAGAGCCTCGCAGTCTAACGGTGAGAGGGATCGCGCCAGACGAGGAAGCTCGACGAGAAATCACATGGGTGGTTGAGTAGCCCCTGAAGGAGTCCGTGAAGTTTATGGGTGTGTCGCTGCACAACTTCGACATACGTTTATCATCGACCGAATCAATTCCTCGAGTGACTATGATAACTAGATGATGTGACCGAGATTGTTAAGATTATTGGGACGCGCACTCTCTTTAGAAAAGTTCACAACCCTACCGTGCTCACTGACAGGTAAGCAGCTTACCAATTTCCCAGTTTCGAATCGCCAACTTCCCACATTATGAAGTTCTCGGACAATCACCCATCCAACCATTAGCAGCTTCCCTCACCCTGTAGTTTGCTAAACTTTAATCACATAAAGACAATTTATCGGACTCTACCTGTCAGCACTATGTGATATCCCAGATGTTCACCCATTCAAATCCAACCCAGAAAACCTCTCCTTACTCTCTCGGATCCAGCGGCAAACATCGATGAAAACTACTCAAACACCTGAGTTTCTGAACGGTCCCTCATTCACACCCCAGGACGCCCAAGGACCGCAGCGCCCTCCCCCTGGCCCTGCGCGAACGCGACGAAGGCGTGCCGGCCGCGACGTGGGTGGCGTCGGTGCCGTATTCGGGGCGGCGTGACCGGCGGGTCGCCCGTGCGGGCGCCCGCTGGGTTCCTTGGCGGGCCGCCCGCCGCGCCCCCCCCCCACCCGGCGGCACCCGGCGCACTCCGCGAGGAGCAGGAAGGTCGTCAAGCTCCCACTCGATCGGTTCCGTTAACGGTCGCACTGTATCTTTCCCTCGTGTAGTAGATGCGATTGCCCGCCGCCGTGTTTCGTTTTCGGCTGTCACTTCTCCACGATATTTCCGTACATCGCGAAAACGCAATCGTTAACACGCCAAAAACCGACAGCGTGGGTGATGTAATATTAAGAAGCGTCCTATTCTCGGGAGGACCGGGGAACGAAAAACAAACAAACGACAAGAGCCGCAATCGAACGTCGTGTATCTAGATGTTCTCTTCTCGTGCCCAAAGAGACGGCGCTGTGGACGCTCCTGCAGGAAACTACGTGACTCACGCAACAAGGACAAATAGAGAAATATTCTTGGTTATTTACATTTAATATATTACGCGTACCGTTGCGGGTCCTACATCAACTGGCCGTGTCCGTTCGCGGCGCAGGAGCCAGTGGCGATTTCTCACAGTCTCTCCGCGTTTGAGGGATGTCCAGGCGGAGGTCGCGCGGTCAGGTCAGGAGGGAGGGGCGTGCGCGGTAGACGGGGGGCAGGGGGGCGGGGTCAAGGGGAGCCGGTGGAGCGGGCAGCGGGTCACCGGGTGATCAGGAGGCGGCAATACGAGCCGGCACACATCAAGTCGAAACGGCCTGAAATAAACATATATTACAGCGCAAGGAGGAAACAGAGGATGTGCAGGAGTCCAAATAAACAAGTCGAATGGGCCGTTTGGGCCGGGGAGCGGCCTCTCTCTCCGCGGCGTCCGTGCGTGCGGGCGTGGCCGAGTGCACGTGGGAGAGAGACCGCTCGCATCACGCACCACCACAACCACCACCATCAGTACCACCACCACCACCACCACCACCACCACCGTAAGAAACAGCTAAGCAGGATGCACAAGGCGAATCGTGTACTTTGGTTAATGAATGGGTAATAAATTGTACGTGTCGTAAGTGGAATACAAAGTTAAGCTTTCGAGCACAAAGTACTGCATCTACACAGAATGTTCTGGAAGGTTTACAAAGATGTCTACAAGTAATTGTAGGTTACACTTAAATATACAGCTTCGAGGTGAAAAGAAAAAAAAACGAGTAAAAAACTGTTAAATGGTAAGAAAATTTACAACTTAAAGTTGAATTCACTGCCACCAAATAAATATGCAAATACAGTCAAAGAAATTCTATAATTACATCTTCTTAGCCCTACGAAAACAATATGAATAAATCACACTAATTTTACTGCTTGGCGTCTGACAAGAAATCGCAATAGAAACATCAGCCGCACGCTAGCCGAAGCGTCTGCCACCCGGCGAACAACCGTTCGCAGACCACGGAGTAGCAACTTAGCGCAGACATGCCCGTCAATCTACCCAACAGTGCGGCGGCCTCCTGGGGAACGGCGTCGCCCCGGGAGGTCTCTACTGACCGTTGTCCGGCGCGGTCAGCATGGCGTCCTCCGCTCGACACCTGGCGATCTGTCTTGCGACGAGTGCGGCGCCGGAGAGGCGGAGACGACGACGACGTCGGCGGCGGCGGCGGCGGGGGCGGCGGGAGCGTCGGCGTGGGCGTCGAGGCGTCGAAGGCTTCAGCGCGCAAATGCGGCGCCCCGGGGCGTGCGCGCGGCCTTATAGGCCGCCTCCCCCGTGCGGCTGTTCCCTCGGGACGCGACTATTAAATCAGTGGTATTTCAAACTCCCCGCCCACCCCGCCCGCCCCGCTCGCCCCGCTCCGCTGATGATGATTATGATGCCGCGCCGCGCCGCGATGACGACGCCGATGATGAAAAGTTTTCTTCCTCTTTTCATCCGGCGGGCGGGCGGGGTGGCGACGGCGGCGGCGCCGGCCGGGGGTGGGGGCGGCTGCTATTGTGCGCTGAATGCGGGACGCGGCTTATGGGCCGGAACGCCTCCTCCGGCCCCCTTCCCCCTGGCCAACAACCGCCGACGCCGCCCCATGAGGTTCGGGGATGGCGGAGGTGGTGGGAGTGGGAGTAGGGGCGGCGGAGGTAGGCGATGGTAGTGTTGGTGGCGAAGGCGGGGATATCGACTGGGGCGGTGGTGGTGGAGATGATGGCGGAAGCGGCGGCATTGGAGGGGGCGTCTGTTGAGCTGGCTGCGGTAGAAGCTATGGTGGGATCGGTAGTGGCGTTTGCAGGGATGGCACCGGAGGTGACGGTGGTGGTGATAGTAGTGGTGGAGGAGGTGATGACGTAGGGGGTGGTTGGGGAGGATATTGGGATAGCAGTGGGGATGCCAGGGACGGAGGCTACGGAGGGAGCGTGGTTGTCGGCGGCGGCTTTGGGAGGGGCGTGGCAATAGGTTGAGTTTCGGGTTACCCCCGCCGACGCGTGCCGCTGGCAGTTTGCGCATCGCGATCTTATCACCGCAGGGTGCCATCTGTGTCCCAGAGCAGCAACCTGTTTCGGGGCGGTGTCCTTTTGGCGCGATAGCTACTTGTGCGTCTCGGACTTGCGTGTCCACTTGCCATATGCAGGCGACGACTTTGTAAGCGAGCGGGCTAGCAATGGGTTTACTGCTTACTCGAACATCTGTGTCGAAATAAATTTCAGTATCATATTTCCCTTTTTAGACGTTTTGGTTATTTACTTTAATCAGATAGCTTTGTTGATAAAAATCAATGAATAAAATGGATGCTTAACATTAATTACTGCATTGTTGATTTTGGAAGAGGTTATCAAGGAAGAATGCGTATCTTTCTGTCATTTTTAAAATGATATGAGCCGAATTTCATCCAATGTTGCACAAATTAAAGAACGTTATTTTGATGGGCAATAAATAGATAAATATGTATGACTCATTGTTGTAATCGATATTTCTGAATAATATTTTTTTCTATATTTAGGAAAAAAGTTTTAATATAAATATATACAATAAATACAAGAGAGTGAACGATAGAACTTATTCAACGTTGCAGTACACAGCAGCCACACGGGAGTTGTTTGACACGTCTTAGAGACAAAGATTTATACTACATGTCAGGAACTTTGAAATAGGTAGTGGCAGATCTTTGTGCCCTCGCGTCTCTCACGACCTCTTGCAAGGGAAGGGCAAGAGAGATAGAGGAAGAGGCAAAGGTGCCTATTTTCTTTAGAGTGAGCCGTATTTTACAGTCATAGAAGACAGCGAATCTAATGGAAAGTTGCCTCTTCTCCATGGGCACCGTAATAGGTAGGTCAGACAAAAAGAAGACGACGGAAGCTGAAGAAAACAGATACTTTTTATCGTATTTCAGATAATTACACGAGGGGCCGTGACAAGTAATAGGAGTTCAGATGTTACTTCGATACGGTACGCAAATGAGTGGACCGGCGAAAGAATCTTATAATTGATTTCGAAATGAGGAGATCGTGGTCATTTCATCACATTGTTTTGTATGATAGAGAAAAAAGCCGAAGGATCGGTTCGATGAGCAACTTGTTTTCCAATTCAAGAAATTAGAACATCAAACATCTAAAAAAAAAATTTCGGTGTAAAATTATATTTTGAATTGTATTTAATATAAGAGAGAAATTATTTCTATTACAATGACTCAAATTGACTTGTCTTCTGGCATTGAACAAACGCATCAACTGCTTTTGGAACGCCTGCTAAGGACGGCAACCCAAACTACGTAGATGTATTGCGGGACTGCAGCCCTTCAAGAGGCAGAAACGGAAAATGCAACAGTGCATCACTGAAAATTACGTTATAGACGTCAGCGGAGTTGAAATTGTATTTTAGAAAAGTGTAATTTTCCTATAAGTCACTATGGTCAATTATAGATTGTTGAATTGATATTTGTAAGATTTATGTCATTATTAATTTAAGCATAATTTGCACTATATTCCAACATAAAAAAATCCTTTAACTTGCAATATTGGCAAACCAATTTGGAGTTTAATTCAATTCTTGTTATTTCACAAAAATTTCTCCTATCCTATACTGAAAAAGCAAGTGTGAAGATGCATTAAAATAGGCGAGAGAAACCGATGCACGAACATACACGGAAAAGAACGCATGTCGTACAAAATACGACCGGCCTCTAATCGCCGGGCTCGCAGTTCTTCGCCCCCAGAGGCGGCCGTAAGTCCTTAAGCTTCTTCCGGCGACTCAGAGAAACCGACGACTTTCCTCTTCCGCCGCCGCTTCTGCCTCTTCTCCGCCCCGCCCCACCCCGCCCCGCCCCGCCCGAGTCGAGCCGCCCGCGCGTTTATTATTATCCCCATCTCCGACGGTGGCGTCGGCGGCGTCGGCGTCGGCGATTGGGGTCGCGGCGCGCTTTCTCCTAGGCACTTACATAAACCGTGAGGTATCTGGGTTTGGGCCCCGCCGGGAGGGAGGGCGGGCGGGCAGCCGGGCGGGCGGCCGTCGCCCAGCGTCCCCTCCGCCTCCCCCGCCCGCCCTCGCCCGCCCACGCCCGCCCGCCGCCCTGCGTCGCGGGCGCCGCGTCTCCGCGCCCGGCCGGCGTCGCGCATCTCGGCCTCCGGTTTTTGTTGATTTTATTCGCAGTGAAGCAACGCGTTTCGAAATCCCCCGCGCCGCTTCGCGCCGCCGCCGCTGCGTCGTCTAATGAGTCGAGGTTCGTGGCTCGGGGCCAACGGAGTGGCTCCTCGGGTTCCGTGATATCCAAGAGGCTGCTGCCTGTCACTGCTGCGTGCCATCCCGCCGGTGATGGGATGAGCCCTCGGCGCAGCGCGAGGGGTGGAGTGAGGGGGCGGGGCGCGGCGTTTGCAGAAAGAGAGAGCGTTCGAGAGCCCTAACCGAGCAAGCACATTAGCTCCAGCAGCTGCGAAGTGCATCGGAATACATGAGGACACCAGAGGGCTGGCTTCGGTGTGTTTGCATTGTTTGAAATAATACCTGATCATTACGATGGACATTTAAGTGTAATCGAAAAGCTCTTGATAAGTTACTTCTACTCTTGAGGAAGGCAAGGCTGTCGAAATATGAGGAAAAGTGAGTTCCTGTGATGAACAATGACCCGGAAGAGGAAAGACGAGGTAAGGTCGGAACAAAAAGAAGAGAGGAACGAGGAAAAAATATGACGAAACGGAAATCGGAGATAATGAGCAAGTGAGGTGAAGAGAAAAGGAAACAGGAAAAAAAAAACGACGACCAAAGAAGTCAGATATTTACTTTGATATATTATGGATATCGACTTTTACGGCGCGTGGTTATAGCAAAACATCCACGTCATCCTTAAAAGTAAATTATATCGATGTTTTAGTGAGTCATCCGGAGAGTTGAGCGCGAAGGACGACCACTCCTTCAAACCCACATCATGTGGATTCCATAATCCTTTAACGAGAGAATTCCAGAATAAACGCACGCGTGATGCGCGAAGAGCATCGCCGATGAACGGCCAGCGCGTCCTTCCCAGAGTCTCCGCGTCTCCGGCGGCGCGCGCGAGCGTGCAGGCGGGGGCCAGATCAAACGACGCCGGCCGGCGCGACGGCGTCGCGGCAAAGACGACGGCCGCGGCGCAGCCCCTCGACCGTCGCCGCCGCCGCCGCCGATACGCATCGCCATATTAGCGCGAGTATCGCCGGCGATATCGTTTCGAACGGGCCACAAAGGCGCTGACAGGCGTAGGGTCGGTCGGAGACACGAGGCGATCGCGATGGAGATACGGCGGCGACGGTGGGAGGTGGTCGAAATGGAGTCGGGTAATAGTGGGAGCGTTGTAGGTTGGTGGAGGGGGAAGGGAGCGGGTGGGCATGTCGAAGCGGGGGCGACGCTGAGTAGACAGTCCGAAAGTGCACGCCGATGCTAATGGAAGCGATTAGGGGAAAGGGGTTGAAACCAGAAGGATATATAATATAATTCTGCGTCGGCAACACATTTGAGGAAATCGATAAGAAAGCGTAGAATTGGCTGCATGAAGCCCTGATGTTTAGTTCTGGGGTGCGTTGGTATGAAGAATGCATATCGTAATATAGCACGTGACATGATGTGATAGTAGTGGTAAAATCCTAAATAGAGGTGGAAAGGCACTTGAAATCGAATACGCGATCATGATTTCGGAGATTGAGTCGGCACCTAGGACGATATTCAAAAAACATAATAGTGGCGTTGCGGCGTAGGCAGCGTGGGGGGCGTGGCGGCGCGAGGTGACCAGCGACGGGATGAATAGCGTAGAGGGCGCGCGGTGGCAGAGGCGTGGCGCGGTAGCAGGCGCGGGCGCGGGCGACGGCCCCGGTGCCGACGCCGTTGGGCGTCGGCGGCGGGTGGCAGCCGCCACCGCGCGACACAGCCGGCGCGAATTGGGTTAGAAAGGCGAGCAGACAAGCGGCCCGGCGGGGCGCGGCGGCGGCGGCGGCGGCGGCGGCCGATCAGGCGGAGGAGGCCCGCGAGGGAGCGACGGTGGCGCGGTGCAGCGCACGGTGTTTCGTTTGGCACATCTGGTTGGCCAAAATTAATATCTCGAAAACTACTGGTTAGAGTTTTATGAAATTTTGCACACGCATTTGTACGAAGTACTTAAATATGTGTTTTAAATATATAAAATATATCTTTACATTTTCCTACAAAACTGTCAGAGTTTGAAATAGCATATGCAGTAAAACAATGAGTAATTGAATTAATAATTATACCGAGTGAAAAAATAACAAATAATTAGCAGAATACTACTTTATGCATTTGTATAACTTTCTACAATGTTATTTGTTATAATAATTAATATATAAATATAAATACTATCATAATTCGCTAAACCAATTTCTCATTTGAGCTTTAATATTATACTCTTTTGGCTTCGAACTTACTAGTAATTTTGAAATTAGTCCGAATAATAGGTGTGTTCATATTCATCAGATAAAGATGGAGTAGCTAAAAGCTTTTGCACTTCCTCTGATAAAACATACACTTTTCTTTTGGGGCTTTTTCCCAGGCTGGAAATATACGGAGCAAAGGATATTAACAACCTGTGTAGGCATGAGGGAATTAATTTGGTTAGTGACATCTTTTTTAATGACAGCTGTTTTCTTAGTGAACATGAATTAAAAAGTCTGCAGTAACATGAGTACGAAGGCGTGAGGTTTTGCCATAAAATAACCTTTCTTCCACTATTCGGCGTTTCCGCATAGAATTGTAATGGTATCAGCGATACACTAAACAATCATCACTATGAACCGAGTCTGCAAAAGTTTGCGTGAAACGGCTCTGATCACTACTTCCATCACATCCTCACTTACAAATTAAAATAATATTATATTCATGATCTGATAATTGCTGAATAATTTCGTTCTGCACAGTGCATATGCGATTGACAGTGTGATTAAAAAGACATTGTTAAATTATTTCTGTGGAAGATTCTGTAATAGTGATACTATTTTCAGGGGGACGACATTTGATTTGCCCTGTTTTTGCTGGATAATAAGAGGAATAAATAGTACAGTCGTCATCTTTCGCATTTGCACGCATTTCCTTGTATTGGTTCACAGAGAGTTTAAAATATCTATCATTATTGACAATGCTTCACCTGCAGTCATTTGTCGAGGTTTTCTGTGAAGAAGAAATCAAGCTTTTTCATTTTTGTGGCCTGTTGTGAGGTGGTACTTAGTTCCCAACGGTTGGTTGTATCTCTCTTGCCTTGAGTACGTAAATTCGTTTGCGTAGGTAACGGTGTTTCATCCACATTTGTTCTCTCGGCTAGTTATTTTGCTTTTCTTCTCTTTGATCGCTCAATGCTTTCCCCAAAAGATTTTGTCGAGCAACCCACACAACCTGACAGTACTTTCGCATGGAATGGCTTAATACACAATGTCCTAAATCAGTACAGTGCCATCTAACAACTTTCTATTCGACTTTACGAAGGACCCTTTATTTATGAAGCACTTTGTTGCGCACTATCTTTCACTTATTTTAGCAAACACGACGTTGAGTGTGTTTTATAGATTATGTTACTTCTGTTGAACACTCCTGAAGATCTTAACACACCATTATATTCTTTTAATCCACATCTCTGTCTGTGCGCGAATCAGTTTCGCGCAATACTTCGCAGAGCGCATGCCTAGTGAGTGAACGCACTGTCACTGAAAATAGGTGATAATTATCAGATATGCACTTCTCTGCAAAAAGTGTGACAATAATATTGTAAAGAAACCTTTTTAGAATGCATGTATATTAATTTCAAAGCGGAGAAATGCGGAGCGAATTTTGTAGCTCAACATTTATTTTCAATTTTCGAATACACGCACATGTTTTAAAGTCGAACTTTGGGTACGAATTTCTAAGCCTACTTGCCTTTGAAAATTACGAAACAATTTCATATGAAAGAGCATACTTTCTGACGATTTTACTTCCTGGAATTATAAAATATGCGTAAGGAGAACGCTACGAATAGAACTGAACTGCGTGCACTTCCGAACAGAACTTTGCGGCTCGGCGCCGGCTATCAGTGGGACGTAACTTGACACCTCCCCTGAGACCGAATCTTATGAATCAGCACCTTATAAACACCGAGGCCATGTGCCCTGGATATTTATCTAAAGAACGGATCAATAAGATCACCAAAAAGTGGAACTTCGAAAAATGGATTTTGGCCAGCTGGATGTCTCAAACAAAACACCGTGCAGCGGTCAGCTGGCGGGCAGACGGGTTCCGCGCGCACGTAAGCCGGCGGCGGCGGCCGGCGGGACGGCTCGCTCAGGAACGGGTTCTAGGTTCGAGTCTCCCGACGGCGACCGGCGTCCGGTGGGCTTTCACGGCGCGTCCCGAAGGATGCCCCGCCCCGGGGACGAACACCGCGAAGGAATGTCAATCATCCCGCTTCGATATGCCGAAAAAACGGGCAATCACTTTGCATCGTGTTTCGCAAGAATAAAAAATTTATAAAACTAAATAATTTGTAGACCAGTAACTGAAGTCTTCACTAAAGAAAAAGATCGCTGAAATCACCGCGTCAACGAACATTTGAAAGGGAAAACTTGACGCTTGAACTGATGGAAGGAATCGACGTGTGTTGCTTCAACAACGCAGATAATTCCTTTCAAATTTCCAAAATATTTCCAAATTGGTGCATTCCTTAACAATGAAATCTATCATCTCTGTTCTAAACGTGCGCGTGGAAAGTGTCCACACATGCGTGAACTGGTAGAGAAAAATCAACATCAGTATAAAAGTGCAATAAACGCGAAGAAGCCGTTTCGGCGACTCCCGCGTGTGCGGCGCGGCGCGGGCGAGAGGCGGGCAGCCCGGCCATCATTGAATTGGCGATGCGAGCGCCGCGGCGACTTGTTTACGCCGGTGGCGGAGTGCAGAAGGCCGCCCTCCTCGGGCGCAGCGGGTCCGCTCGCAGGCCGGACGCTGCGAGGACGTCGGGCGGGCTTGATCGCCGCGCAGCAGATCGCCCGGCGGCGCGGCCGTGGAAGGGGAGGGGCGGGGCGCGAGGGACAGGCAAAAGTACGGGCGAGGGAATTTATCCCTCTCTGGCAACAATACAATTATCCAGAATGTAAATTTTCCGGTAATTAAATAAAGCTTGAAATGAAAGCTATTAAATTCGGGCAATTAATATCATGTCTCTACAAAATTATGTAGGCATGTGTGTGTGTGTGTGTGTGTGTGTGTGTGTGTGTGAGAAAGAGAGAGAGAGAGAGAGAGAGAGAGAGAGAGAGAGAGAGAGAGAGAGAGAGAGAGAGAGAGAGAGAGTACGCGCGTGCTTTCGAAAGAGCACCTCTCCCCAATCCGACGATATTTTTGTGCATACGTTCCTGGTTGTGTGGTCCATCGTATTGATAGTCGGCAAGATTTGGCAAGATTTGTTTCAAAAACGCCTTCGTGGTGTCTTATTTTAGCGATAATAAGGAAAGGAGTAATTCCATGAAATTAAGTATCCAAGATTACTTAATTCGAATGCAGTATTACTTTCAGTACTCCCATCCGAAAAATTACTTTTATTCCAAGAGTTTTTTCAATTAAGCATGAAGTCAATGAACTTTTTTTCGAAGTGCGAAAAGCGCATCTATTGAATAAAATTCCATATAAAACCAACGTTTCTAACTTCGCGGCCATACATTGACAGGTCTTTTCCACGAGTACGAGCGCCTTCGCAAACGAAGTGCCACGAGCGCCGAACGCAAAAAGAGGCTGAGCGGCGGGCCGCTCGGAATGCGTGCCTGGCTGCTGGCGCGTCCTCGCGTCCTCTCACCGCACCTCGAGAGAAACGCGCTACCCGACTGCGTGGGCAGAGGATTTCTCCCGGAGGCTTCTGCGCGACGCAAACTCGACCTCGGGACCCCGACGCTGCAGCTTCCGCTAGGCAGGGCCACCCGCCTCCATGCACATCCATTCGCTCACCGCAACGCAATGCATCCCCAGCCGAGGAAAGGATTCGTGATCAATATAATTTTCAGGGAGCTACTTCGATACTGCCCAAAATTGATTTCTTTGTAACTGCTGTCTTATATAACTGATTATGGTCAGCAAAATTATGAGGTCCTGACTCACTACCGGCTCCTGAACTTTCGACCGTAACGGCTGGACAAAAAATCCATTATATTTCGCGGTTTTGTCATTCTGTGGGAGAAAGCCAGATCTATCAAAGAGTACGTACATCTGTTTTGGAGCTACCGGATCTCGCTCGATCCGTCTCTCGTCCGACCGCAAATTCGGCAAATTAACTTTGGCAAAATTTTGAGTGACGCCGCCACGACCAGTCATTGTTCGAGCCATCAAGTGGAGAAAGGGAGACGAGAGAGATGAAAGGATCGGCGAGGCGAGAACGTAAGTCAAAGCAGCCTCCCAACCCGGGATGCCGAGGGACGGGCGCTGCATATTCATGCGCATATAGAGGAGAAAGCGCGCGGCATACGCAGGTGGTGCAGCGGCGGGAGATGAAGACATTCCCATGCCGCGGCCCGACCGCCGCCCCAGGCGCGTCCCCGGGGCGACCACGCCCCCTCCGCTGAAGCGGGCCGGGCTGCGGGTGGCGGTGGACAGAAGGCAGTTGGAGGTAGTGGAGGTGGTGGCGGTGGACTGTGGTGGTGACGCCGGGCGACGAACAGTGGGCGGTACGAGTTGAGGTAGGTTGCGGTGGGTGGAGACGGAGGGCGACGGATGGCGTTGGATTGTGTTGGGTTGTGGTGGGTTGTGGTGGGTTGTGTTGGGTTGTGGTGGGTTGTGTTTGGTTGTGGTGGGTTGTGGTGGGTTGCGGTGGGTTGCGGTGCGTTGCGGCGGGTTGCGGCGGTGGTTGGCTACGGGTGGAGACGGGTGGCAGCGAGAGGCGACGGGTAGCGGCGGGTAGCAGCGTGTGGCGAGGCGGTGGGTCGAGGCTTTACCCCACTGTAATCTCCGCGGCAGCGGGCGGAGCCGCGAATTTCGTTTTATATTCCCTAATTACACACGTCGGAAAGGGGGGATATGCGAAACTCCTCGAAATTACGCCACTTTGTTCCCTCGCTCGAGCCCCGGCGCGGCGCTCAAAAACAAACGACTATCGCCCGGGGAAATAGGCCTCCTGCGAGCGTGAGATCACGCGCTGCAGCGAAGGCGTCGGCGGAGAGGGGATGGGGAGGGGGAGGTTTGGTTGACGACTGGGACGCGATCGGCCCTATCATTGATAACGCTTGCAGTGATAAAGAGAGGGAAAGTGAGCTGGTGAATACTATGATGTTATGAACGGTATTGATTTCGGGGAAGTGAGATGAAGTTGACAATGGTAGTGTGTTTCTAGGGGAATGATATAGTGAAATTGTCACGAGATTATCGACTGATGCCGAAGATTGCCGTGGTTAAAATGGCAAAAATTGTGAGCCCAATGTGATATATGGCTATAAGAGTAAGAAAAGTGTTTGAGATAATTTTTATTTCATTTTTTACTAATTTTTTCTCTTCCCATAAACTTGAGTTGCCAAGGTAATACTTATAAAAGACTCATAAATAAAGATACAAATGATAAGGGGTTGAATGTTAATGACAAAAATGTGCAGGAGGAAAAATGGAAGAACGCTGGAAAAACCTGCCACAAAACCGCTACGCTCACCACAAATACCATTCGGGTTGCTCGTCATTCCAACCGCATTTCCTCAGGTAGGAGCGAGCAAATTAATGAATGACCGTTGGATTGCCTCATCCACAATAGTACCTTCTCTAAGGACAAGCTCGAATGCAGAAGGAAACCAAAGGGTTGGCACGTGTGCGACTAAAAAAATCAACTTCAAGTTTGAGTATTGCACATTCCCTTTCGTATTATAAAAATATTTAAAAGCCTCATATTATGTAATAAATAAAATTGAATTGACGTTTGAAATAAAAATAATAGAACGCACTTCATTATTGGTAACGAAGCGTTTGCAGCCGCAAGCTGCTCGCTGTGCTTGGGAGCGGGCCGCGCGGAGCAATGCCGTTCACTCGGGGCGGAGCCTCCGCGCCGCGCCGCGCCCAAGGAAGTGGCGCCGCCTGTCGGCCGCGCGCGGGGAGCGAGGCGGCCCGGGAAGGCGTTCGCGGCATTGCCTTGCCGTTTGGCGCGGGAACGAGCGGAAGACACAGCGAGCAGAGCGTCAAAGAAATCGTGATTTTTTAACTTGCTTAGATTAAATTGGCTAATGAGGGAGGACTTGTTTTGCCAAAGAGCAGAATTATTTTAACAATCATGGAAAATGGACTGAAGTAATACAATTTACTCCTTTTTGTCAGTCAACAGTACGAATCATGCTTTCAGAGAATAAACTAAACTGATATTTTCTCTGGACTTCTTTCTGTTTTAGTCATCGATTTCTGTATCTAACATAATGTTGCGTACTTCTAACCATACACTCACCACTTACTTGAAGGCTCTTCGAATTTTGTACTCAGCAGAAAGCGAGAACTTCTATGGTAGAACACGCACGAAATTTAAGGCGCTAACATCGATGTCCAGAGCGGAATTTGAATCCACAACCTTTAAGGTCGGGGGCGTTGAGCAGGCATGAGTTTACTCCAATAATGCGGGCCGACGAACATTTAAAGAATATATCCAATTGTATGCAAAAGCTTCGTAACCGAAACTCGACAATTGGACTGCGAGCAAATAACCAAATCGGAAAGGAGAAAGCAATGTGCCCTGACGCGAAGTTTTATGGCTCGTTTCGTGGGAAAGGGGGATACGAGTCTCGTAAGCTGCTTAGAGCTTCCGTCGAAGGGACCGGCGAAGTTGCAGCGGCGGGGGGTGGGGGTGAAGTGGCGACGGAGGCTGCGCCCGCGGCGACCTGTTGCTCCTCGCATCTCGCGGAAGCGGGTCGGGTGGGGAGGAGCCCCGGGACGCGGTCGGCCAACAAGGCCCCACCCTGGGAGGGTTTGATAACTGCCACGTCAAGTAGAATAAAAGGGAAGAGAAGAGAAAACATATGATTGGGAGAGAAGTTGCGCCAGTGGTCCAGATCCAGATAGGGCAGGGTTCCAACGCATGGTATTAAATTTGTGTGTCCGGATCGCGCGTAAGGATGTGATTAAAGAATGAAAAGTAAATGCAAATCATCCTTTGAATTATGTTCTCGTAGAATACAGATTTTTCACTGTGCAGTGACATGGCTAGGTTTTTGTCACTTGGACCCGTTAGCCTTGAAAAGGAAGCGGAAGTGGACGCTTTTTAGGAACACTGAGAGCTTTTTAAAACAATTTCCACAATTTTTTATACGTTCCTAAAATGTGCAATACTGTGAAAACAGCCTCCGCCACCTCCTTCACTCCACTAAAGCAATGCCTCTGTTGTAGCATGGACGTAGGTCCCTCCGCTCGCTGCCTTCCTAACAGCTCCATTCAATTCATTGGCGCGATCCTCGCGAATACGATGAATACACGATTTACTACAGACGGCAGTAAGAGGACGCTATGAATGAAACGGAACACGCCTTCAGCTTCCGTGATACTCGCGATGCACATGAACTCACGCGAAGTGTACACTTTACGAGGTTCGTAGCCATCAGCCATGTTGTTGAATATTCTGTCCGGACTTATATGTGATGTTGCCAATGCGTTCAATGTTCTGAGAACAGTTAATAGCCACTCATCCTGATTTTTATATACTGTTCTATAAATCGGATCTTAACGATTGTTTTAACTAATAAAACTCCACAATTAACAGGTGGACTATACTTATAGCTTTATATTTGTGTTTTAATGTTAAATATAATGACATTGCGTTCATTATATTCTGTAGCAAATTGCAATATAATAATCAGAGATAATAATTCGTACAAGCACACGTCATACAAGCTATCGCACGCAGGAAAACGTAAAAACGCGTTTGCTATATTGTCACTTGAAACGCAATTAATGTTCTAATGAACAATAAAGTATTGACTACTAGCTAGAGCTTGTATCATAGTTTTACAGTAAAATGGAGTCAAAGAAGCAAGGTAAAGAGTGCACCCATTCATTTTTATACTCTATGAAACACAGTACAAGCAATACAAGTAATAGTTTTTCTTATGGAATTCGAAAGGTCTACTTTGTACCACATTCTTGGACCTAGTGATGTTATCTCGTACTTTTGATGTTCCCGTGTGACCAGTCTCCTCAAGGATGCACAAATGTGTTAACGTTGGCGATGTAACTTGTTCGCAATCGTGCAATTAATTTCCAACTAACGACCGAATGGTGATCCAATCGAGACCACCTTTGCTCCTACTTTCGCTCGACGTGTCGAAGACTGAGCCCAATCAGAGTCCCGGGAGACTCCCGAACAGCACGCGGAAGTGTCGCCTTGAGAGTACGTGTGGGTCGCAACTTGTCGATAGGTATCGAAAAAAAATCGACCCCGTTTAGCCACGCACGAACGGGTGCGGCAGTCTCGCGAAGCGATCTTACAAAATTTCTCCGTCACGATCGATGCATCTACGAGATCTGTCAATTATTCAGGCTCGCGGAAAAGTGCAGGTGGTGGCACACAAATGACAGACGACGCCTTCTCTTTGGAGCTTTCCCTCCACGCAACACTGGCGAGCTCTAGAATAGACATTTTTTTTTCGCCTTCTCACTCAGCTTGTTCGGAAACTCTATCGTAAAATCTCAACGCAGAGAAAAGGAATTATGTTCTTATGTCGTAATATTTGAACAACACAATGTAACGTCTTAAAGAAGAGTACAGTAGAATACAATTTTCAGAGAGAAAAATGGGAATATAAAACAAAAATTGTACAAATTAATTTTTCCCTTTATGTCGTTCAATTTCATTTTGGATAGATGTATACTCGTTTCGCGTCTAAACTTGATGTCAGTAGATGAAAGCAAAATTATTATTATTATTATTATTATTATTATTATTATTATTATTATTATTATTATTATTATATGAATTGCTAATATTAATGATATCCTCCAGACACAGCAGACCTTCGTGGTTGAATTTGTTATTTCTACCTCTATGGAATTCGAGCAATCCACCCACAGTGTTGAAGGCATTTACTGAAAGAGAGTATCCAGAAAAGTGTTCAAGGCGTAGGAGGAGACGAGAGCTGGAGAGCGTGCATCGAGCCGCCGGCGGAGGCAGGGCGGGGAGGGGAGGGGAGGGGCGCGGCGGCAGGTCGAGGAGGGGTGGGGCAGCAGAGCGGGGGTTCGCGTGCACGTTCGCGCTGGGCAGAGAGGGGTGTGGAAGGGGGAGGGGCAGGTGGGGAGAGGAGCGCAGCGTATTGACTTCCATACCTGATTCCGGCTCGTGTTTTGTTAATCTGGGCGCCGATGCGACTGTTACGTCTGAGCAGTACCTCCAGCTATCTCATTCAGGGAGGTACGAATCAAACCACCAAACATTGAACTGCTTTTGCCCAGAGACTTTCCGAGTCTACTGTTAACGTACCACGAAAGGGTACGAAATAGAAACTAATATCTAACAGTCCGCGACCCATGAAGAGGCCACCTCATTAATTGGTCCGTGAGGCCCACCAAGAGAACTCAGATTGAAAAGTTTTAGTAGTTTAAGCCCAGAACGGTTGATTTCAACTCCCTGGACTCAAAATTAGACACAAAATTAAAAATTAGATATTTTACGAGCGTCGTCGCCCGTTAACTTTGTATATGAGTTTCACCTGACGAGATCAAGGAAATCAGAGAGCAAGTGACGCGAAATATCTTTCTCTTAATTTCTCTATTTAACATTAACCTTATTAGCATCAAACGACTGATGTCGAAAATGCACTCCACGCCCCTTTCAAACATAGAATCACAAAGTGTAAAATTATACATCTACGAAGCGAATATAAACGTTTACTAGCAGAAACAGGAAAGAATCGTATTGAATGTGGGGAAAGTGTGAGACATCGAAGATTCTAAATAAAGCTCATGAAGTCTCCTCTCTTTTCGAATCACGGGTCGATGGGTATCGCTCTCGCTAAAAGGTCCGCTAAAGGTCTTCTACCCTCCGGGACCTTTGCTAGGCGCAGAGGGTGAGCTCATGTGGAGACGCGTGGCGAGGGGTCAGGTATCAAACGCATCTGTTGGCGGCGGCGGCGGCGGCGCGCTCGGAGGAAGATCGCGGGTTCGCGGCCCAGAGGCGGCGGCGGGTCGGCCCTCACGGCCGCGATCGTAATGCGCGCGTAGAAAGTAACTTAACGGACTGTAAATAATCTCTTAACGGTTCCCCGCGAGCCGACACGTTTCGAAACGCTCGATAAAGCCCAATACGCGAGCAGCGACCGCACGCGGGCCGCCGCCTCGTCGCGGGAGGTAGTGTGCGTGGTGTTGCGTTCTAACGCGAGAGGGAAAGGAGAGGGAAGGGAGAGGGAGGGAGAGGGAGAGTGGGCGAAAAGGGGTGTCGGGAGGGCGGTGCGGGGCTTTGCGAAACGGGGCGACGCAGGCGGTGGTCGCTATTCGTTGCCCAATCAACGGCCGCTTGTTATGTAACGCTCTGCACCCGAGGGGGGAAACGGCCAAGAAGCTTCGCACGGGAGGGGGGCACGGAGAGGGGGGCGGGTTTCGGGTGGTGGGGGCTGTCGGATAAGATATACCTCCGCTTTATGATGTTCCCACTTACCAGCGTTTTCCGCGAAAAAATGCATCCTTCCGATGACCTTCCGCATCGGTCTGGACCTTTTTTAAAAATAATTTACACCGAGAAAGTTATTTATTTAAAAACGATTATTCTTCAAATTTTACAATTTTTATTTTTTAATGACTTTGAGTTTCGCAATTACGATAACATTTGTGTTTTCAGTTAGAAGAAATTTAACGGGCATAAAAAACAGAAATTATTGCCGGATTTGATAAGCACAAAATATAATGAAGGAAACTAATATTTCACCGCTACAAAGAAAAAAATGAACGTCAGAACCGAAATCGGTAAAAACATCACAGAATGAGAATGGTATTCTTAATTATAAGTCCGCAAGAAGCGAAAATAATCTTAGAATTTATCATTAACAGCCTCTCTTACTCACAATTCATGGCATCACGTGGTCCAATCCCAAGCTTTCGTCATAAATACAATTTCTTCACCGCACCCCGTGTTGTCTTTATAAGAATAATTCCCCGCTCCTCCTTTCCAGAGGCAGATAAAGGAGGAAAACCACACGCGGCCGTCGAGAGAGGGGCCATATTTCGCGCGATTTTAAACGGCCGTGGCGTCGGCGACGTCGGAGATGAAGAGGCGCGCTTTTCTCGTTGAATCTCTCGTTCCGTAGCTGCATCGCGTCGCGTCTCGCGAGGTCCCCGCGTCGGCGGCGGCGTTTATAATCTCGCGCTGAATCACTCGGCGACGCACGGGCGATACGCGACGCAGGCGGGAAAAATAAAATAAAAGACGAGCGTGCGGCGCCGCCGGACTGGCCGCCTCGCGCCCGCATTTGCATACCGCCAAGGCTGGCGACGACGGCGGCGGCGGCGACGGCGGTGGCGACGGCGGCGAAGGCGACGGCGGTGACTGTTGTAATTGTGGCGGCGTTGTTGTTGGGGGGCGGTGGTGGTGGCGGCGGCATGGTGGTTATGGTTGTGGTGGTGGCATGGTGGTTGCAGTTGTGGAGGTGACGAGGGCGGAGGTGGTGTGAAGCGTGCGCAAGCCATACCAGAGCGTGTCGGATTCTACGCTTTAAACGCCTTATTCTCGTTTGCGTGTTTGCTAAGCCTGTTAGCTGGACTCCTGCACGCTTAGGCGGCGTGTAGTACGATTTCTGATTTTGTTGCATTAAGGTTAAGCCACGGTGTCATTGCTCTGAGTGCACAAGGCTGAGAAGACTATATTTTTAGTCAAGATAAATGGGTTTCGATACTCGTACGGCTTGATGTTTTCCATCATATTTAAGCTTCTTTATTGTAAATATTAAACGTACGGATCGTGCATACTCATTTAAAATTGATCTGGGGGTGTTCAGAAGTTAAGGAATCTTTCTCTGACCTAATTCTCACCGATTATCCGTAATATAAGATACTTTAAATGATGTAAGGACAGTGATTTTATTTGATATGTAATTATATTTGCTGATGCGGTAGAAAATGTAGAAAATGTTTTCAAAATATTAACTATTATTATATCTGACTGAAAATGTATCTAATAAGAAGTACCATTAAATAGCCTTTACAGCTTAACAAGATGAATTGTAATGAGCAACTCCTTCCTTTACATTTCATAAACAAAATTGACAAGTTGTTGACTAACATCTAATAGCGTTCTTTTACAGTTAAATATATTGTCGTGCTTATTCCTGTGGTTTACTAATCTATTGTTTTTTGTGGACCGCAAAACACTGGCTAGCCATGTTTGTTCTTACTAACACATAAGAGGGAAGGACACTTACGTCTCTGAGTATATATTAAAGAACTATACGACGCTGTAGTTAAAATACTTTGACAGAGCCGTAAACAACAAAAAGGGGAAAATATATGTTAAGTTCAATGTAAGATGACGCATAATTGAAAATAACGTGCATGAACACTTGACTGCAATCGTCTTATTTTTCATTTTCTTAAAGAACATACGTTTAACTCGTAACCAGTACTTGCATTTTTATTGGCGATCTTACAACACAAGTGAATCCGAATCTTAAATCAAAGCTCGGCGAGATTTTTGTTTCTTCAACGTACGTAGTTTTACCGCCGCGTCGCTAGGGAACATTGGTTAGGGGTGAATTTTCGCACTTCCGATGGGTCGACCTAAACTATTAGCAGCCTTAACCGAATTGCGGGGAATCCTGTAAGGTAACTGCTGCTGGCGTGCGTCCAAGTAGGGAGGTCTGAGCGGAAAGGGGAGGGGGACACGACCAGGGCTCGTTGCACATGCGAAGAGTTTCGGAAACCTAATATTTCCCTTTCCGGTTATCGGCAAATTTCTTTGGATATTCAATTTTTTTAACATTTGGTTTTAGGTTTTGGTTAAGTAATTACTTCTGAACTGCAGTCACTACAATCGAAATCATGAAGTAGATAATGAAAAGTAATTGTAGACTATTTTGATGCCGAAAACAGCATGTTTGTGAATCAAAATTTGTCGAAAGAAAACATAAGAGTAAGCTAAGTGTACAGCTCCATTATTTTTCCTATCTGATGAACAAATTAATGCTTCATATTGAATTAGGTTTTATATAACACTTTTAAAGTGAATCTATTAATTTTTGTTTGTTTGTAATTTTTAATTTATATCTCTTGCTTAGTTTCATAAGGTTAGGTGAATTATTTTAGTTCGTTCACACCCATTCCTTTCTTCGGCAAAATACAAGTAAGTGCGTGGCCTGGGTGAACTTTGCCAATAGCTTGAAGGGATACGGCGCAATTATTATGAAGCCTACTTTTTAAATGGTATGAATTATTTCGCTCATATGCTGCCTAGGGAATGAAATTCATACACCAGCTACTAAGTGTACGCCTAAATACCTGTTTGTTTACATAATAACAAGTAAAAGTACACGACCCACTTCCAGAAAGAAAAATTCGCTACGTAACCGCGTTCACTCTGTCCATGGGGGATAATGGAAGCAAAGAAAAAAGTTTCTCCTTTCCTATAAACAGCATAAATATACACGGAGAAGCTCCACGAACATCGCACAATACATCGATTGTGATCCCCATTTCGATGTATCGGTAACGCGAACAGATTCTCGGGAAGTCCCTGACATGGCGACATTTCGTCTGCGACGCTACTCGTCCAGCGAAAAATGATAACTCGGAGATAAGCTTAGAATGTACACAAATGGTGCCGTTTGGTGAGAACCCATATTCTTACAATATGATATATTTCTCGGTAAATCTTCCTTCCTAGCTGACTGCAAATTATTCAGAAGTCAATCACGTGAATAATTCCTGCGAAGAGTTAACTCTAATAAAAAACATTACCAAGTAAAATGAAATAACAGGAATTATAGGCAATATACTATAAACGCGACATTTCTGCTAGCGTTATTTTTTTTCGAATGAAAGACGTGTTTAGTTCTTGATCTTTGGATACTACAGTTTTCGTATATCAACATTTTCTAGGAAAGATAGGCAGTATAGAATATTTTCCATGATATACGGGAAGAATTAAATACTTGGAATACATAGTTTTTGAGAAGTTTGTGGAAAAGAAATTCCTTATTGAACATTATACTCGTACAAGTAAATCACGTACAACATACAAAGCATCTTCTATTTTGTTTTCATTTTGTGAGATCTTAAAAAAATGTTTCATATTAGGTTTGAAAGAGAAAGTTTTCAGTAATAATTCAAATATCGATTCCAAGTATCATCCATGTAATTAGCTATTATATTTCTTATCAGTAATACATTATAATCGATTCAAATGTATTTCAGAGAAACACTGTGATGTAATAATCAGGAAGGAATCTATTTGATTTACTCTGCCAATTGTTCACAAATTCGTAAAGTTAAACAGACTCTAAAATGACATTTAATTTGTGTCGCTTAGATGAATATTGGAGTTCAGCTGGCACGGAACTATGCCTTGAATGTTTAAGAAATAATGAAAAATAAAAGATTAGAATAACATTTACCAGAAACAATTATTTTAAAGTATTTTTCATTATCCTATTACTAACATTTTGGAAAATTATAGGAGAAAATTTTATTAAGCAAATTTACTGAAACTATGCATGATAATTATCAGAATTTCTTTTCTGATATGTACGTATTCACCCGTACACTACCAAATACTAGGGAATCGAGGCTACCAGAACATGCTACTCTTTTCATCCTTTCTTTGGTGTAGTAGAAAATTATCTTCAGTCAATCTAGCTTAGTCTCTCTTAGGAACGAAATCATGTACAACGCTGTAGAAACCCCCCAAGAAAAAAAGACTTTCCTTTTGCGAAAAAAGAAAATAGAAACGGTTTGGATTTTTTATTTACAACACAAACTGGTATTTATAAGGGAGAGTGAATTGAGATTTACAATGCATATACTGCGAAAAAACAATATGAAGCGTTGGTATACAAGGAAATAAAAGACTCTGGTATTAGTCATATAAATCATCCTAGGTACCCACTGATCCTCAGAATCTATTTTCTTTGCGTTTCCCTGTGTTATTTCCTCTTGCTCTGCTCTGAATGTAGCGGGCAATGGTGCTATATTACGATTATCAACATAATAATGTGATTTTAAATTGAAAGAAAACTACACACAATTCTAGTTTTTCCCTTAACCCTAAAGCCTCAACAGTCGCGAAAATCCGTAGATACTTCAGATCCGCATGTATAAATTACAAATGACACTTCGAAAGAATCGTTGCTTACAAAATTAATTTTACCTCAACTGTAAAGAGTTAGTTCTTGAAGTCATGAATCAACATACAGTATACAGTATCATGTCAAAAGAACATATTTTAATGTGAAAAGCTGTTTTCACGCGTTTACCATGTATAATTTCTGCTCTTTGATTTCTGTCGTTTTCGAAAGATCGGTCCCCCTGTCGGAGGAGGGCCTCGCTGCGTGGGCGGGCGCGTGTTCCGTTGGGGGCGGTTGGGAAGAGCGGCGCGGGGCGCAAAGACGCAGCTGCGGGCGGTGGGCGTTGCACGTCGCACTTCCCGCCGCCGGCGGCGGCGGTGGCGGCGGCGGTGGCGGCGGCGGCGGTAGGGCGGGCCTGCTACCAGCGTCAACGGATATCCTGACGGCTTGCGGCTGCATTAAGTGCAGGCGAACCGCCGTATTGCTCGAAGGAAAACGAAAGACAACCCGGAAAAAAGGAAAACTGGGGCGAACAACATTTTATTTAATTTTTCAAAGAGGGTAAAGAACTTATAATTGTGTGTACGCTCTTAGAGGATTTATTTATTTTTCAATTCTCATCAGACTTGAATATCTGAATTTTGATTGAGATTAGAAACAAATGATTCGACATTAAAGAGGTTATTATTTTGAAGTATTCACATACAATTAAATAATCATTTCCACAGGTGAAATTTACTTACGACGGCGTAAAACCGTTTCAAGTTCCTTTGACACTGCGGAAAACATGCACCAATATACTTTCGATTTTTACAATCCAAAATACCTCTCTTTGCATATTAAACTCGCGATTCAACAACGCGGGGGAAGTAAGTTAATTACGCAAATCGCTTTGCTGTTGCAGTGGGCGCGGACAGCGGGACAGGGGCGGGACTGCTACCAGCGGCGTCGGCGGCGGCGGTGGCGGCGGCAGGCGTGGTGGCGAGCGCATTAAACGCATGCAAACCACGGCAGCGGCGGCGGCAGTGGCAGGTAAAAAAGGCGGCCCGCGCACGAGTGGTACCGGAGGCGGCGTGACAGGCGCGCTAAACTCGCGTTACGCGCCTGACAGCCGCCGCCCCGCCCTCCGCCGCCATCACCTCCTCCTCCACCGCCGGCCCCGCCGCATCAAGGAATCTATTAGGCGTCGCCGCCGTCCCTGAAGAACTTCGCGGCGCCGATTTATCGACAGCCTCGACCTGATCGCCCGATACCACTTTGGCCGTTAAACGCCGCAGGGAAGCGAGCGCCGGCACTAAAATTATCTCTGTACGTTTATGGACTGGCAGAGGGATTCATAACGAAACGCCGGTGTGAAGTTAACGACGCCGCAATGACTTCCTGCAAATAAAAGCTGCATCGAAACGCAATTTTGAACCGATCAACAGGAATGACCACGTAGGAGCGACGTTTATTATATTTCGTTCAATTATATTTTAATATTGGCTTTACTCTATTTCAGATCAAGTTAATAATTTTCTTAATAGTACAGATGAATTTTTCTAGAACAGACGTAAATTTGCCTTTCATTTCATTTTGTAGTTTACTTTACCTCGTGCCGCATGGAATTGACCACTAACATCCTAAATGTTAGCGAATCACTCTGGGAGCTGTTAAACGACTACAAAAGCGCAAACTTGAATGCAAGGTTTCTTTCGAATGGCCAGAGGACACAAATTCCGAGCGCGTCAATCGCATTAGTTCCGGCGAGAGAGAGCGACCGTGAGGTGGGCGATAGGCGCTTAACGACGCCCGTCTCGGCGGGCCCGTTACGGAGCATTTGGGACGCGCGCGCGGGAGCGGCCGCCGAGCAGATGGTCGCCCGGCGCGCGCGCGGGCGCGCCCGCGATCAGGTGCGGGGGCGGCGCCGCGACTTGCGGGGAGGGCTGTGCCGCGAGAAAACCGGCGCCGATATTGATCCCGCGGCCTCGAGATGCCGCCGGGCGGGCGCGGGCGGGCGGGCGCGGACGGCGCGCGGGTTCGCGGCGCGGCGCGGCGCGGGGGCGGCCGGCCGCCGCGCGCCGCTTGTTCGCGCCTGAATAACGGCGGCTCTGCCGGCGCGAGGGCAACGGCGGCAGCGGAGGCGGCGAAGGGGGTGAAGTGGGCACATGTATCCATACACGCACTCCCGCGCTCCCCTAGGCCCCATCGCCGCCGCCGCTGCTGCCACCTACTCCATCTGGCCGGAACTGCAGCGCGCACGCGAGCAGTGACGTCACTCGGGGGGACCGAGAGACGTCACAGCCCGAGGGGAAGCGAGAGAATCCCTCCGCGTCCCGCCCCTCCTCGCCGCGCGCGCCGCCCGCGCCCCTCCGCCGCCTGCTGCGTTCCCAAGCAACGGCGGCGCCGGCGGGGCGGGGAGGCGCGCGGACGAATCGCGGCGCGCGGGTATTTTTATCTGTGCGCGGTTCCGCGCGCCGGATGTCGCTCGGGCGGGGGCGACGAGGGGGCGGCGGCGGCGGCGGTGGCGCGAGCGAACGCGCGCGCGCGCGCGCGAGGGGAAGCTCGTGACGTCATTGCGGCATCGATTCGCGGCGATGCGCCGCACATGACGTCACGCCCGCATGGGCGGGGATTGACGTCACAGATGACGCAAGCAATTACGGGATCTCCCGTGCCGCGTTAAAAAAGCCGCTATTACGTCAATATGGCGTCACGGCGCCGTCTCTCCACGTGATGGCGCTGTTAAAGCAGACGCCTCGAAGCGACGGGATGCGCGCTTGAGGAAAAGACCAAGCTAAGAATACACGCGCGCGCGTAAACTGTGTGCGTTCGAGGCGCGAGCCGGCGCAAACGCGGGATTCGGACGGGCGGGTGCGCGGGCGAGCGGGCGGTTGAGGCGGGCGGTTGGCGGACGCCGGCCGGCGTAGCACGTGCGTGCGTCCCGGCGCGCACGGCCCGCCACCGCCACCGCCGCCTCCGCCGCCGCGCCGGCCCGCTCGCGGCCCCACCAGGTGCGCACCACGTGGTACGCGCTGGACCACCCGGCGGAGGCGGCTGAGGCCACTTTCTCCGCGCGACCGACCGCTCGGAGGAGACTGGCCGCCAGTCGCCGCCTGGGAGCCCACGCGTGCCGGTGGTGCCCGGTGGTTGCCCGGCGAGCCCTCACCCTCGTCCGTGGTACGAGCGATTTTTGCACCGAAGCACGTACTGATTACCCCACTTTGGAACCACATATCCCCAAGCCCCTTCCCGAAAGTGTATGAATATAAAAAGAAGTACCTCAAATAAAAAAGAACCGATGCACGACGCGCGTCCGTACGCGTATGCCTATTAAAAAAACATTACCCACAATTTCATTGAATATATTTCTGTAAAGAGTACATATTACAAAATACAAAATACCCCGATGAGACCACGTATCTATCACCGAAATTTGTAGTAAACGAGAAAACGAGTGGATGTGAAACAGCTCATCGGATTTTAAAGCACTTGGAAGTTAGGCACAGACTGTAAACTATTCGTGTAGAATATCAACGTGAGTCATTGCACACTGCAAATGCACTTCCGAACTCACACTGGCCATTAAGCACCGATAAACTACGAATAAAATATTTCAAGCCACAAGAACATCCATGTCCGTTGGCACTTAATTTGAGTAACTCCCACGCGAGGAGTAGTGCGGTGCCTCCGGGCCCGAAGAAGCCTCGTCGGCAACGCGGAACCACCGACCACCTTCATGCGGTTAGTAGACAGTGCAAGCGGCACCCCGCCGTCGAGCGGAGGCGGGGGTGGGTGTTAGTCCCGAGCACCAGAGGAAAGGCAAGTCAGTGACAAGAGCGTGTGAGACGCCGGAAAAAAGAGCGAGCCCTCGAGCGCGGTGAACGTCGCGGCTCTGCCCACTTACTAAACGGTCCCGCGTTGTTGTTGGCGCTGTGCGGATTGTTGTTGTTGGTGTCGCTTTTGCCGTAAGTACACGTCGGTGTTCTCATGTCCTGCGTACATCCTGCCCTGCGAGGTGCGTGGCACAGAGACGTGGAACAACAGTCCTCCGAGGGGTGGCACGAGACCCGAATGGTGGCGGTGCGGCGGCGCCCGCGAAGGGCGCGATCAACGACCCCGGACAGTCCGTCACATCACTTGGACACTGGGCACTGGGGCACGGCGCGGCGCGGCGCCCACCCACCTGCAGGCGAGGAGGGTTGCGGTCGCTCCGAAGACGGTGGAGACACCTCTTCCTCGGCGACGACCACTGCGGTGGCTGCGGGGGCGGCAGGCGCGACGTCGGCTGCTGGCTCGGGGGTGGTGGCCGGCGGCGGCGGCGTCGGCGGCGGCGGGGGTGTCGGGGAGCCGGTGGTGGTTGCTGGTGGTGCGGTGGACGCGCGGCTCTTGCGGCGGCTCCCGCGCTCCAGCACGGCGGCGTCCACGGACGGCGGCGGCACGCTCGCGACTGAGGCGGCGAGGGCGGGGACGGTGGCTGCGGTGGCCGTGGCGCGCTTCAGGCGCGGTCGCGTTGCACGAACTGAGACACCACGGGGTGGGAGGACTGTGCCTCCGCGGACGTGAGGAGCGAATGTCCACGAGGCGCACGGGCCACGGTACCGCACAAGACTGCTCCTCCGCTGCGCCTCTAACCCTATTATAAAACACCGCCTTCGGAGTAGCGGCCGGTGACGTCAACGTGACGTAACCGTTGGGGGGTAGCCAGCAGCTGTGGGATCGATGCCTACGCTCCGATTGGACGCGAACGACGTCACAGTGGTGACGTCAAGTGACGTCATGTGCGAGTGCGGCGACGCGCGGCGAACGGCGAGCCGCGCGAGAGCGACAGAGAAGGAGAGGCGCGCGCGGTCGATGTCGGCGGCGGCGGCGGGCCGCCGGGTGGGGGAGTCGCGTGGTGGGGGGCGGCGGTCGAGGTGGAGGCGGCGGCAGCGGTGGGTGGCGGCGGCGGCGGCGGAGGCGCGGTGGGGGCGCCGCCGCGCGCCGGACAGCGCCGCGCGCGCCGTAGATGAGCCGCCGCCGCCTCCGGGCCGGGCGCCCGCCGCGGCGCGCGACGCGCGGCACACGGCGCCCTCTGCGGCCGACGCGCGCGTCCCGACGCCCGCGATGCGCCCCGCCCGGCCCGGCCCGGCCCGGCCTGGCCCAACCGGCCTTGCCCGGCCCGCCCACCGCCGCCGCCGCCGCCGGGGGTGCAGCGGGTGCCTCTGTCAGTGGCCATCTTCGCGACCCGCCTCACAGTGAGATGTTTTCCGGAAGTTCTCAGGAAATGGTGTTTTAGTCATGATTCGGTGAACGTCCCTGTGACATTCTATAGTTCTTCTAGACTAGTGAAATAATATCGAATATATCGAAGATTTAGTTTTTGCGGGATATTTGCAGCGCAAATAGGGCATATAACAAACCAGTAGTTATCGATTAGTATGATTGTTGCTTCCGACCGCCTGCGATATTATGTGACCCCTCTTAACGGTTGAAGTTTCTGTGCTGGATGTTATGTGTCTGTATGTGGTAAAACGGAGCTTCTTGAGTGATTGAGCTGTCACTAATGTTTTCCTAGGAAACGGCGCCCAATGTAAAATTCCAATTGGTCTTCCTTTGGAAGTATAATTGTACTTGTGTTACTCGAGTGTGGCACGTCTAAAACTTCTCCACGCAGATTAACAGTGCTTTAAGATATAAATGGTCTCATAGAAGGTATGAGGCCATCCTGTCGTAGAAGTTCAGTTTCCCCCCGAGAATTAATGTAAAACAAAACGAAAAGCATTTGTGGTATTTTAAAGGGTCAACACTTCGTAAATGTGAAAGTAGGAGTTCATTTTTAAGGGTATTTTTGTCTTTCGTTCGGAAAGAATGCAGTTGAAGAATTAACAATCGATTGGTGCAAACCATGCCTTTATCACAATTTTTTTGATATGCGTCAATGGTCTTTTTACTAAATTCATTTTACAAAAATGTATCTTTAAGTCGATCGTTACGACTATATGGACAAAACACTTCGTATTCTTCCGCAGGCATTTTCTCCTCAAATAGGTGGTTAGGGACATGCCAAATCTACATATTCTCACAATTCAATTCCGACATATTCTCAGTTCAAGATATGCATTCATCTTTTGTATACGTGACATGTGCCTTACAAACTCTTCTTTAATTCTAATAATTTCTCAAAAGTCTATGATCCTAGAAATAAGTCTTATAAGCGTCAATAGAAAAGAATTCTTTAGTTTTCAACAAAAAAAATATCATTAAGCATGGAATAAATTCAAGGTTTCAAATGTCCATGTTCTAACAATTGCGAGAAGCATCAATTGCAAAAGTAATTATTTTCAATTCTAGTAGTGAGATGTTATTCGATTGATCACGTATTCATTATATTGTTTTTGAAATAAAGGTCCTCATTTCATTCGCAAACATTGCAAACACTTTCGTAATATGCTATATTTTCAGGGAATGTATAGGTTCAATCTTTTCATTTCAGATGAACTGATTATAAAGGAAAAAGTAAAAAAAAATTAAGTACGTAATATTTTAAATTTCACAAATATTAAAAGAAGAAATGACATTTATGAAAGTAGTGAAAGCAAGGTTACGATTTCTATTATCTTTCCGCATGAACATCTCAATATATTCACAATGGATTAGTGGAATTAGGAAGGAAGGTGAAGGATCAATTTTACATTACTGTCGCAAAGAAGTTAAAACAAATGCTGTAAAATCTCTTCGAAGTTGGTTACGATCCAGACACGAAGCTAATGGAAATGTTAGGGTATTAAAGGATAAAAAATAATTTCCCTTAATGTGCAATCAATTCATGGTTGTCTTTAGGGAAATACAGAGAATGAAATGTAAAGATTTTACATTGACACTGTTATTTACTGTAAATAAATTATATCAAAACTTTCACATTTTGTGAATATGAAATATGTCGAAATATGAAAGGAGATTCGCGAAATGCTCCGTTTAGATTTGAATATTCTTACGTCGCTCCTCTGAACGAAAATTCTTGATATGAATTGATACGAATTATTCCCGATGATTCAAATATAATAAGACAGTTAATTCCTTTGAAGAAAAATACTTAGCCTCCCTGAAAGAAAGTTTCGATATCAATTGGTACCAGTTTGGTGTTTTTGGAACATGATCGAGCATCAAACTATTTGAATAATATGCCTATCTTAGTCGCACCGTGAATTCACCAGGGGAAAAACCACCGGTCCGAACAAACGGTCTGCGATTCGATTCTCGGGCAGTCCCGAATGCGCGTCCAGCGGAGCGCTAAACGCTTACTCACGGAGCCGTTTGCGGTTCCCGCCGCTCGCGCTCAGCGGATCCGCCTCTCCGCAGCGCCCCGCGGCGCTGGGCAATCCCCGCCCGCGACCACCGACCACCGCCGACCACCCGCCCCCGGAGCCCGCTGAATCAAGCGGCGCCCGCCACCCTCGGCCATCGGCACGCCCACCTATTACTGTTTCGCGCATCGGGTTAGCGGCACTCCGTCGTTTCGTTCAAGGCTGGCGAAACCGCTGGCCGCGCTGCACCGGTGCAAGAAAGGGGGAGTGTCCAGGTCGGAGTATGCTATTACATGCGGGAACCTCGTACACATGAAGACGATTCCTGTTTCGGAGTACTGCTATCAGAGTGCCATTGTCTTTGTTCAGGTTTGGCTACTGTTCTCGCTTTAAGTGCAGAAACGATTCGCTAAGAAAATGAGGTATTGTTGGAAGCCTAGATATCTTCGCATTCGGAGTTATTGTGGTTGACCTCTATTTTATCTTCCAATATCACGTAACAAATCGATTATTGACAGCGAAATGAAAACGATTAAGATAATATCAACGTTTGGAATAGCTCTTCCAAAGAGACATTAAACCAAGAAACATCGAAAAGATAGATGACAATTTGTTCCATCGCTTTACCATTCCGACTAAGACAAACATCGAAGAAACATTGATTTGTTTACTTTTCCTTCGCGTTGTCTACAGTGATTTCGGATTTTGACTTCTCGGTCACACAACGGCGTCGATTGCAAGCAATCACCGGTTCGTGTAGTGATGCGTGGTGGTACTTTCTCTCGCTTTCATGCCGTCCAGACGGGAAAGACCCACGAAGACAGGCGCCACTGCATGTGCAGGAATGTTGGGCCAAGAGGGTGCTCGGCGGATGTTGGGAGAAGAGTTGTCACTTGGGCGCGAAAGGTGCACAGCGGGTCGTTGGCGCTGGCCCGCGAACTACCAGCTCTCCCCGCGCCGCGCCGCCACCGCCGTCCTGCCCCCCCCCCCCACGCCGCCCACGGAAGCGGGATGTACCCGCTTTGTTTGTCCATTGCATACCTCGCTCGATTGATAATCGGACTTTCTCTTTCGTAAACACATGACGTATCCTGATATAGTATACGCTAAATAGTGTCATGATGCTGTGTTAATAGATGGTAAACAGCTCAGGAGGAGAAAGATAAATAACACTTTATTACTGTTTATAATACTATTATTATTTGTTTTTTGATGTTTACACCATAGTTGCTTATTATTCCCTTTAATTAAAATTGTGAATACTTTATTTACGAAAAATATTTTCAATAAATGAACTTTTTTCTTTCTTCTTCTACCAGAAACGTCCAGGATCAATTACCAACGTCAATATGGTAGGGTTATGAGGAATATTAAATGCACGAAGGTAAGTGTTATTGCTCTGATCATCTCATAATTCGCAGGTCGAGTAATTTGAACAGGAGCTTAAAAACTCCTCCGTGAAAAGTAGTACCCATTTAAAAGGCACGGGGGCTTTTCCTTCTCCATCTTTTCGGTTGAGATGGACGTTACTTTCAAGAGGGTTGATTGTTGGGATCACTGACCATTTGTGCCTCTCTCATTAAGCGATACAATTTGCTTATTCATATCTTCTGAATTGAATAGCGAGTGCGATTGTGAAGGCGCAGTGGGAGTTTCGCACTATCAATTTTGACGTTGCTGACACGATGCATTCGTGAAATTAGTACCATTTGACGCACTCATCCAGGGAGGAAACGTTTTCAAAACCATTTGGGCAGCATCTGCCTCGCTGCTTGAAAAGCAACGCGTGACCGATAAACGTGTAGAAGGACTTCCGCAGGGAGCGAAGAGCTGTTGAACGCTTTGGATTGGCGGTTCGCCCGCCGCCGCCGCCCTCGCTGCCGCCGCCGCCGCCGTCGCCGTCGCCGCTGCCACGCCGAGATGAGAGGGCGTCGGAAATGAAGATACGCTGAACCACTTTTACGAGAGTTTAAATCAAGACCGGTTTAACAGCTCCTGTTAACACGCCGCGGCGGCAGCGAAGATCAGGCGCGCGGGCACCCGTGTCCGCCCCCATTGCCCGCCGCCTCCACCGCCCCATCGTCGCCTCCCGCTGCAATGGATCCACCACTGCAGCTGCTCGGCTGGCTCTATGAACATTCTTTTAGCTTTGGAGACTTATGTGTTATACATACACATGTTACGCTGGTAGCCAAAGTCCCATTTGCTGCTCTTCTTCACATCTTGGCAATTTGTTATCAATGTTTAGCTACTTGCCGTGTTTTAATCGACAAACGACCGTAAAAATATTGTATTGTGAAGATATTACACAATCACTTGTACTCATTTTAAACTGTAAACTGATAGGTGATGCTGTATTTTACTCAGTAATAAACGTAACATTATGTAAGTTGCCTATAGCAGACGCAAAACTAGGTATCTGAAATATATAGATATGTTAAGTATGAGGATTTTATCTTTTGGTCTGAAAATACAAAATATCCGATGTATTCTATTTCGGTTTGGATAATAATTAATTATTCAGGTAATAATCAATCAATCATCATTACTTTGGATTTCGGCATCTATATTACCACATAAAACACGAATGAAGTGAATTTTAGACAAGCATTATGTTGGTCGGCAAAGGTACATCGGATCGACTAGGAAGAAATAGCAGTCCTCGTTTTGTGGTGTATTCCAAGTAGATTGCTTTAAACTCTCTCTCTCTCTCTCTCCCTCTCTCTCTTCAACCATCACCTCTCTTTTTTCACTGAGTTCCCAAATCAATGGCTGAAACGAGAGCGAATGAGCGTGGGTATATCCTTTATAAACCATCCATTTATAAATAAACAACACAACTCAATAAAAACTTGAAAAGGATTTTCAATATCCAGGTGGTACTCTGGCTACAGCCAGGTGACGAACAAATCTCGGTCTGAGTGCGCGCTGATTCTGGGCTGAAGTGGGCGGCACACAGAGGCTGAGCGTTGTGGAAATGGGGAGAGAGGAGTATGAAAGCATTATTGTAAAAGGAAGAATGCAGAGGCGTGTATTAACTTCTGTGGAATCAGAAGTTTTAATTATACTGTGACAAACCGATGAATAATTGGAAAGAACAGATAATGGCGCAAATGCTTTGAGGACCTTACCAAAGGGATTTGGTTACTTCAAAAATAAACTTTAGTGATAGAGAAATTGTGACATTTTACATGAAAAAAAGAAATGCTTGTTGATTTGTCACGATTTCAGAATATTACATTGTGATTGTTTTTTCGATCAAAATGAATTTTCTCTCCTAAGAAGTTTTAATTATAATATTTAATCCCGCTTCTCTTCTCGGATATCTCGGAAAGTTTGTATTTATATTGATTTTAAGAGCAAACTTCCAGCTCATGATTCAGTCATGTCTTGGCACCAGTATTCAAAAGAATAGCATTCATGTTAGTTTTTACGAGCAAATAGCTGTTTACCGTTGCCAAGTAGTAGTCTTGCGTTATAATCTCAAACAATTCGCCTTAAGAAATCGACATAAAGTGTTTTATCATGGGATAATTTTAGAATTAAGCTCGAAAACTCACTATCAGTCTACCGTGTTGTGTGTTGGCGAAAGCTAGTATTATGATTGTGTGTAGCAGTTGTGATCAATGAATAACTTATACATTTCCTTTTCGTTGCACTACAAACGTTTATTGATTTTACCATAGCTTCTGTAAGGCTGTAATATTATTGAACAATTATATTACAATGTAAGGGATTCTACTTTTTCCAACCTCATCTAATACACAGTCGGGAAATACTGAAAAATTACAATGCTATTCGAATAGAATATTTATCACAATTGTGGATGTTAAATTAGCAAATGGGAATGAGTATGGGCATAAGAAGAGAAAATTCCTTTCACCGATTCCTAAGATGGTGATATGGTTGTGAATCTGAATTGACATTATAAACACTCCAAGAATTTTAATGTGCCCGTCAAGTTGCATAACATGATTATAACTAGTCTCGAGACGGTAAATCGTATTCACTCGTACATTCACACAGCGGTTTCTGGCCTGTAGTAAAAGCTAGTGGGAGTTCAGTTGGAGAAACCTTGGGATCCAGCCATCAGCTACCTATCTATGAAATGGTAGCGACCGCAAAGTCATTTGCTGGCTTCTAATAGGTTCGATGAGAGAAAGATCTGAGTCTAACGACACAGTATTTGGACTTTGAAGGACGTTTTTCTGTCATTTTTCTTTCGATTCTGTAGGCATTCGAAAACATTCAGTGTACATTAAATTAATTTTATAAATAAATAAATTCATTGATATGTTTACAGAAATATTGATCCCTAAGAAACTATGTTAACAGACCTCAAAGTACTCTATTTTTATTAATCCGTTAAGGAAAATGCTTCTTTCATCGCATACTTTCTTTTGGCAATAAAAGTAGTTTTCCTTTCAAAAAGTCTCATTCACTGTTTACGGTTTTTGACGTTAACTAAATATATTTGCTAAATGTGGCAGAGTCCTTTACAAATAACACATACTGGTGAGGTATTGAGAAGTGCGTTACTCGTTAGATTAGCTAAAAAATGCTTATTAAAAACGAAAAACTTCAATATTCAATAAACGAGAAAATCGCGTTATTAAGAGTTAATATTGCGTTCCAAGCACCTGACGTCTTCGAGCTGAACGAAAAACCCATTGTGTGTGAGCAGTACCTCCTGCTTTCCTCTAACTTCTCCTGCATTGCTGTGTGGGTTGTGCACGTATCCGTTTCTGCGAGGACTGCACCTTACTTGAAGTGAATCTGTTTCCGCTCCGTTCGCAGGAAGGGGACTCAGTCAGCGCGCCGACTCACCGCTGCGCCACGGAAGCGGAGGCTTTGTGGTTTGCGAAAGACAACGAAGAACTCCGCTATCAGTGGTGCACTCGCCCTGCACCCTCGACCTGTCCGCCCCGCCACCCACGCACTCGCCCGTCCTCTCGGGGCGCTTTGGCAGCACGCGACCCAGCCACTCCTTCCTAGCAGGGCGACCCTTGCGGCAGCGGGCGGACTGCTCGCCTTCTATCGCTGCCACCGAGGTTCAATGTTTGGTTGGTTCTTGCTGATTCCAGGCGCGTCAACTACTGAGGCCATTAGTCCCGTAAGTGTGGTGCATGTTTTCCTCGGGAGGCGGCGGTGATCTTCCCCCGTTGGATGGCGAGATCCGGCGACTGGCGGGTTTCCCTCAACCAGGCATCTCCCACCAGCGGGGCACCGCTCCAACCGAGACAAGCTCTAAGCTCCCGACCAGTTGCCCGAGATGTGTGTATAGTGTAATGCATGTTAGCCTGTGTAAGGAGTGAGGATAGGACAAGGAAGGGAAAGGAATGAACGCGCGCGGTCCGTGGCCTGTTTCTTACGGTAGTGGTCCAGCATTCGCCTGGTATTAATCGGAGAAACCACGGAAAACTACCGATCAAAGCAGCCGGCCGCTAGAATTCTCCTCCAGACAGCGACTGAATTCGACCCAGTTGACAAGCCAGTGTCGAAAATCTTGCCACTGTTCGATTTCGAGGCGAGATGTGGAAGACAAAGTCGGTTGCTCCCGTTTCCTCTGCCTCTCCTCGTTCTACCTTTTCTTCATCGTCATTCATTCACCGGCTGAGATGGCTCAGGTGACCATCTGATTCACAGCAATGCCTCTGACTGGGAAGTCTTAGGGTTCAAGTCCCCATGGTGGAAGGCTTTTCGACACTTGCTTGTCATCTATGTCGAATTCAGCCACTGCCTGGAGGAGAATTCTAGCGGCCGGCCGACTGGCGGTAGTTTTCCGTGGTTCCTCCGATCAACACCAGGCTGGATCGCAATCGGCTGCTCTCATCGGAAGTTTTCGTAGTTTCTCCGATCAATACTAGGCGAATGCAGTACCCTCACAAACGGGTCACGGACCGTACGCGATCTTTCCTTCCTCTTCCTGGTTCAATTCTCACCCCTTACACACACTTCCATGCACCCTCCTTACCTCACTCCTTACACTACCGCACGTGTCGGCAATCCAGCCGCGTGTTGGAGCTTGTCCCGGCTGGTGCCCCGCTGTTTGGAGATAATGGTTATGGAAAATCCCGCAAGTCGGCTTGTAGATCGGCACCGCATCTTAGAATCCAACATGGGGAAGAACATACGTACAGTGTGTGTGTGTGTGTGTGTGTGTGTGTGTATAAAAACATGCACTACACTTACGGGACTATTGACCATAATAGTTAACGCGCCAAGAAGCACGAAATAATCAATCCATCAACAATTGTATCATTTCCTAATCACCAACTCAGACAATTGCAGGTGTTCCCCCACAAGGTTTAGGCACTGGTATCTTAATAAAGTATTCTTTTCTAGCAATATTATACGATTGACGATTGGCAATCACATATGTCTAACTGGACTAAGAAAACATTGGAAATCTTTAGGCAAAATATGAAAAAGATTTTCAACCGATCAGAACGGAATGAGGCAGAATGTGTTTTATCGTGCCCTTTGGGAAAGGACAGAAGGACAGGTGATGTGTGCTTCTGCAGGTTTCTTTGTGACCCGTGATATTCCTCCCCTTCTCCTCGAGGCGTGCTTAGTGAACCGTATTAGCCTGAAGCTTAATAACCACCTTATTCTAAAATATCTCTCTTTTGGTAAACGATACGCGTAATTTTTAAATTACATTATTATTGGTGTAGTACAAACAGTAATTCATTTAACCATTCAAGAATTTTCATTAATAAACTCCGATTGAATGAGACCTTTCAAACAACGAATGTTGTTATGGAGATCTCATTCAAATATTAAAAACTACGAGCCACAATCCGCTCGTAGAGAAAGTCCATCCGCATTTTGTAAACGGTGAACCGCATAAATCGGAGTAATGAAATGTGATGAGTTTTCCCCGGCAGGAAAGGCCGGGGGTTCTTTTTACTTTCGCTCTTGGCGTGGGCTTTTATCTCCGGGAAGCAGAGGAGCAGCGCGGGGCGTGGGCGAGGCGCCGGGGACGGCGCCAGGGGTGGGGGCAGTGTGGGACGTGTGGAGGTGAGGGTGGAGCGCTATCGATGAGCGGCTGCGAGGAGAGGGGGGAGCAACGAAGGGCAGAGGTAAAAGGGGATTAGCGGCGGCTTGCAAGAGACGACAGTGTCGGTTTTGCAGGTCCTTGGTCATTGGTCCTTGGTCCAGTAAAGATTTCCGATGGGCTTTTATGTAATATTAATTTAACTGCTGTGATAAATCTAAATTTAATTTTCATGTCATAGTGTATATTATAATATTATTTCATAATTAATGATTATCAGTACTACACATAACACAATATGAATGTAATAAATATAATTACAATAGGTATATAAAATAAAATACAAAATGGGCAGACGATTAGAGTTCTAGATGTTCAGTGCTTTCGATTAATTCTGTCTCTTGTGCACTCAACCGCCTGGCATCCTATTCGATAGAACAATTTAAACGCGCTTCAAACCAACTGAAGTTAGCAGCTTTGTATGCATGCTGATAGTAAAGTTGTGTGGGTGGGTGTGAGTGGACGATGGGTCATAGAAATTCAGGAATAATTTGACTTACAGACGGAAATAATGGGCTGCACTGCAAGCGATGAAGCGGGAAGGAGGATGGAGAGCGGAAGTGACTGTACCAGTACACTATGAGAGCGAACGAAGAAAGATAGTGGAGTGTCCCAAAATTCGATTTCGACGAAAGGATAGGGCGTGGTTCTTTAATCTACGGCCCGTCAGCCGGATTCTATCCGCGTGCTAATTTAGACCGTGCTAATAAAGAAATATACAATTTTAGATATTCTACATACATTTATTTCTACTATATAATCAGGAAATTACTATACTGATTTTATTTGATAATTTTCAGTTAGTGCACGCCATTTTACTACGTATGCAATTTGAACTGCAGTCAAGCAAAATTGGAGACAGTGGAACAGAGCGCTCCAGTAATTTGGCTGGAGCATGATTTAGGAAAGCTGTCAACATGAGGTAGAAAATGCTACCAATTGGGACGACAGGTGACATGGATTATGGTGGGGCGGATATTGTGTAGGTTCAAGCAAGGAAGTTGGATGTATAAGAAGGAATGAAGTCACTCAGAATCCGAAGTGACAGGTTAGTGAACGGATGGAGTAGGCCAATGAAGACTAAAAGAGATCTTGATGGTAATGTTTCAGAAGTAGCAGTGGGGATCAGTGAGGAACAGGAGAGGAAAGGAGAAGCGATAGATTTATCAGAACGGCATGAGGTAGCTTGTGGGCGAAACTTGCAGGTAAAGAGATGCTCAAAATGACAGGTAGAGTTTTAGAGAGGTGGCAATAATCGTGAACCACCTAACTTTCGAAACGGGCCACCTAAAACATTTCCCCCGTCAATAGATCAATTCCTTATTTTATCTTTTTTTTTAAAAATCTGACGCTTTGGGGGAATTGATTCAGATTTGAAGAAAAAAAGCTGTTCAAAACATTTGGAAAATCTTTAAAACCCATTTACAGATTTTCAACGTAAAATTAATTTTATTTAAATTCAGTGGTGATTACAGATATTTTGTGGTACTCCATAATATGAATTGAAAAATAATCAAATCACAACACTAAATGTATTAATAAAATATATAAAAATCAATGTTTGTTTGTTTGCCCGTATTTTTTGCGCTGCCGTGCTGTTCATCCAATTGCGATAAAACTTTGTCAACTTATTGTTTGCACTTGCGCGAAGAATACAGGCATAATAAAATGGAAATGTACGTATTTCTGTCGCGCGTAGACGAGTTGATGATTTTGTGTTTATGCTGACTCAAGCGCCCAGCTTCTGTTCAGACAGAAGCTCTACGCAACCCGTCATGTATTAAACGCGTCTTCGCTGCATAATCTGCGCTTGCGATTGTGAATTATCGACCGGAATTATTACTTGAACGTTATCTCGGACAAGTAAACCATTATTTCCCCAAGACAGTGTCATTGCAAATTCACGCCCAAACGTGAGGAAGAACGTTTTAACAAGAGGATATGTGACAATCATGTCCAAACCAGAACATAGAACAAACCCATACTCGCGAGAAAGTCTTTCATCTATTAGAACTTTTGCAGAGCGTAGTGCATCGTAGTGTAATACATTGCAATAGCGGAGCATTGCCTGGTCAACTAATATTCAATAAAACATCCCAAAGTCATCGGTCGGGAATACTTTGCCCATCTTCAATGGGTCTATAACAATGTAGAATGAATCAAGAAGATAACATTAAAGTATGGAAGGACAAATAAATATAAGAAAAATACGAGATAACAATGACTTAATACAAACTGCTTACTACCCAAGCAACGTATCATTAAAATTTTGAATTCAATCCTCTTTTTAGTATGTTGTATTTACTTACTGGAAAATGTGTCAAATGCAAATGAAAAAAGTTTCATGAATAATACTTTGCCTCCTTTTGTTTAAGGCTGCGCGCAAGGTGATTCTACACTCTGTAAAAATCGTGATATTGGTGTGAGTACTCTCAGAGACGGAGTTGGTAGTGTTTAGGGAGCTGTGGGACGAGTAGTTAGAACAAAAGCGGGTAGCGCCCACGCAGTGTCAACGTGGTCGGTTGGTGCGCAAGCCAATGCCATGAGCGCGTTGAGGAGTGCGACGTAAGGGTGCGAATACAGAGTAAGCAGAGGGAAAACAGTTCGTATATTGAGGTAGAGCTCGAGCTCTTGGTACCTAATAAGCGCAAGTTGGGTGCGTAAAATAAATGTCAGAGACGGCAGTAACTCTTCCGAACGCAATAGGGTGAAGGGGCTGGCAGTCGACTCGTGAGGGATGGCACGGAGGACGCTGGCGCGGAGTTAGAACTGAGCTGGGTAGCGCCTGCGCAATGTCCAAGTGTTTGGTGAGCGCGGAAGTAGATGACCGCTGAGCGACGAGGAATAACATATTGGTTGGTTGATTTATTGACACGTCAAAGGCGAAAACCATTAGTTCCGTAAGTGTAGTGCATGTTTTTTCATCGGGAGTTGGCAGTGTTCTTCCCTTGCTGGATGGCGAGATCCGGCACCGACCTACCAGCGGCTAGCGGGGTATTTCCCAACCAGGTATCTTCGACTAGCAAGGCACCGCCCCAGCCGGGAAAGAGTTCTAAGTCCCCGACCGGTCTCCCGGCATGTGTGGTAGTGTAGTGCATGTTTGTGTGATTGTAAATAAGTGGTGCGGATAGAACAAGGAAGAGGAAGGAATGGTCGTGCGCGGTCCGTGGCCCGTTTGTTAGGGTATAGCTCCGCCATTCGCCTGGTGTTGATCGCAGAAACCACGGAAAACTACCGATCAGAGTAGCCGGCCGCTAGAATTCTCCTCCGGACTGCGACTGAATTCGACCTAGCTGACAAGCTAGTGTCTAGAATACAGAACCTCCCGGCCAGAGGCGCTGCAGTGACAGCAGTTGATGCCCTGAGCCACCACTCCCGGTCGCGGTGCGGAACTAGAACCGAAGCGGGTAGCGACCGCGCGATGACAAAGTGTTTGGCTGGCGCGGAGGCGGGTGACCGCAGCGCGATGAGAGGAATGCGTGATATTGGTGCGGGCACGCGCCTACGCAGAGAGAAAACTGTGCTGGTATTGAGGTAGAGACCGAGCTCATGTCCAATAAGCACAGGTTGAGTGCCTAAAGCCGAACACAGAGGCGGCAGTATTTCGTTCCGGGCCCAGCGGAATGAAGCGTCTGGGGGCGGCGCTGCGGGAGTCTCGGAGGGTGGCGCGGGGGAGACCGCGCGTCGCGGAGTTAGAATCGAAGCGGGTGGCCGAGCGCGAGGAAGGCCAAGGTGGGTGGTGGGCGGGGTGCGCGGCGCGGGGCGGCGCGTGCCCGCCGCGCGCCGATCGAGCGCGCGCGCAGCGGTGGCGGCGGCGCCCGGGGGCGGCGCAGCGGGGGCGGCGAGTGGGCGGCACGCTGGCAGGGGCTGCCCACGCGGCGTGCGGCGGCCGGCCGGTGGCGGTGGCGTCGGTGGTGGTGGTGGCGGCGGTGACGGCGGTGGCTGTGGTGGCAGTGTCGGCGGGGGGTGGGGGCTGCGGGGGCTGCGGGGGCTGCGGGGGCTGCGGGGGCTGCGGGGGCTGCGGGGGCTGCGGGGGGGGCTGGGAGCTGCAGGGGCTGCAGGGGCTACGGGGGCTGCCGGGGGCTGCAGGGAGCTGCAGGGGCTGCAGGGGCTGCAGGGGGCTACGAGGGCTGCAGGGGGCACGCACGGGGGCTGCGGGGCTGCAGGGGCTGCAGGGGGCTGCAGCAGGGCTACTGCACGGGGCTGCAGCGAGGCTGCAGGGGGCTGCAGAGGGCTGCAGCAGGGCTGCTGCAGGGGCTGCAGGGGCTGCGGGGGCTGCAGGGCTGCAGGGGCTGCTGGGGGCTGCAGGGGCTGCAGGGGCTGCGAGGGCTGCAGGGGCTGCGGGGGCTGCGGGAGCTGCGGGGGCTGCAGGGGAGCTGCAGGGCTGCGGGGGCTGCGGGGGCTGCGGGGGCTGCGCGGGGGCTGCGGGGGCTGCGGGGACGGCGGGGGCGGCGAGGGGGCGGCAGCGGTGGTGGTGGTGGTGGCGGCGGCGGCGTGCTCCGCCGCGTCCGCCCCGGGCGCAAGGTTTCCCCGCCCCCCTGCCAGGCTTACGACCGCTGTCGTGAGATATGGGCGAGTGCCTGTCGGTGGTCGGTACCCCTTGCGTCGCGCAGATCGTTTATTAAAAGCTTGCTGCTCTTTATTAGGGTTGTGTGAAGGCGATCTCCACGCTTCGTGTGTGATCCGACAGGGCTGTGTGGTGGGGAAGGCGGGTATGGCGGACATTTGAAGCGTTCCAATATTAGACAAAACAGGGTGAGTTTTATGTGCATTTGATGCAATTAGATTTATCAGATGATATCCGCAAGATCATTATATTCCATAATAGTGAACCGGGAATATAGTACTTCGGGTTGTACTTTTTAACACCACGAATATTATACTATGAATTTCAATATTATACTACTAATATGATTCATTGCAATTAAACATTTATTTGCCAAATATTGATGAAATATTAACATTATTTTACACAGCAGCAATATTGAGATTTTGCAATCATAGGAAGCACTCAGCTTAGGAAGACTATATCTAAGAATGAAGAAAAGTAAATAATTATTAATACTTAATTATGAAAGCCGAAAGAGCTTTACTTCCATAACACCTGTGTTCTCTTAAATGTTTGTTGAATATGCGAAAGCTCTAATTCATTGAAAAAATGAAAAAAATGAGCTAAATGACATTTAGCCATTGAAGCCGAACCGCTGATTGAAATCAATGTTCGATATAACTTCCAATTTCTACTGTACTCACATTTTAAACGAATCAGAGGAATTTCATTTAAACAAAATTTATTCAATACCTCGTTCACTTCCTGTAAAAGAGCGTAATTTCCATCAGGAACTAATTCTTCAAAACGTAGGTGTACATCTCTTAAAAGTGTACGACAATTAATTACATTAAAGTGATAATACAGTAAAATTTGCTCATTGCGGAAAGTATATAATGCGGAAATCCGTCTAAAGTAACGTAAATAGCGGTCCTGTCAAACATATATTCTAGAGAATTACATTGCATAATGCGGAATCTTGTCTAATGCGGAAACGATATTGGACCCTTGAGATTCCGCATTGTGTTTTACTGTATAACATATCAGTACTTGCATTATTTCTTGTATTAATTCATACTTCTTCCAACACGACTTCGAGAAAGGTTAATGAACTCAATAAGGCATTCCACCAGGCCAATTTTCGCCTTAGTTCCTACTAGAGCTAGTGGGATGCGTAGCTCGCTAAACAAGTGCCTCCCACATGGCATCGAGAAGTTTCCACCAGAAGGGCGAGGAGTATCGATGGCGGGTCTGCCGTCCGCCCCCGTCCCCGCCCCCGCCCCGCCCCCTCACTTTCACCTGCGCGTGTGTGCGCGCGCGCGCGCGGGCGTGAGCATCGGCGGGCCGCCGCGCCGCGGCAGCACCGGCGCCCGCCCCCACAGCGCCGCCCACGCGGCCCCCGGGGGTGGGAGCGCGTGGGGGCGGCGCCCCGGGCAGGGAGGCTGCTTCTGGGCGGACGGGGCCACGGCCCGCCTCCCGCCGCGCGCTTATTACTGTCCCTTGAGCACGAGCTACGGGGAAAGGGAAGCTGTCGAAGCCCACAGTTCGTACAATCGGTCTTTGAAAATCGTTTGTAGATGGGGCTCGAAAGTTCATAGCTACATCACATACAATTCAAACCTTCTAGGAATTCTACTGAACGAGGTAATGTTGAGGAATTGCTAGAATTGTAAAAGTCAAGTTGCAATAATCAACTCACCTGTGGGGTATATGAGGTTGTACGTCGACTTGAGAGAATAAATAACTAGTGGCTGGTTGTGCTTCTGTTGTACGATTGCACAGCCCCAAGTTGATTATAAAATAATTATTGATGTGTGCGCAGCTAGCTTTCAAGTTGACGCGCGCTTATATTGAGATCTACAGTTCAGCATAGCAAAATTCGCTCCACCAAACAGCAAGCCGTCGGAGCGAGTCTGGGCCAGCAGCGGCGAAGCGTATATAATGGGTGGTCTGGCGCCCGGATAGGCAGATTAGATTTGGACTCTGAGGACTGCACTACAGTTAATGTTACTGATTCCGTTACGCCGACTAAGAACATAGTTTTCTTTGAACTGTTATTGACTAGGCTCAGAACTTGTACATTTACTGTGAATGGCTACGGACTTGATATTTTCCTTTGTGGCTAGTTGGTCTATCCCTTTGTTTATTGTACGATTTTGATTGTGGCATTTAGTAAAGCAGAAAGCTCAATAAAATGTTATATTTGGTACTCCAGGCTTCCCAATTTTTTGATATATTTCACTTATCGTGTGTTAGAAGTATATTTTTGAATTTAATGAAATTGAATAATCAGAATAATACATTTTTATTTAAAATGAAACGCTTCTTGTAAAGTGTAAACTCTCTGACAAAATTAAAACAATGTTAATGGCATCAAGTCGTTGAAAAACGTCCACGAGTTCACGACGAAGATGCTCCACAGGGGCGAGAAAAAAGAGATGACAAACGTACACAATGTCCACACGTAGGGTCGTGTACACAAAAGAATGAGGCAGTTAAAAGCCACTTGTGGCTCCAGGAAAGCAATGAAAGCCCCTTTGGAACCGTCGCGCTCGTTTGCTGTAGCGGTGCGTGACCTCTGGGGAGGTATGAAACGTTTACGGTGCAAGGCACGCGTGTCGGTTCTTAGTGCTTCTCTTATCGGCATGCGCAGGCGCCTCACCGCCGAATATTTCCGTCAGAGTGGGGCTAGAGTTGGCTCATAGCCCTTCTTTAAGCAACGTTCAATCTGATGGTGTTACCGATTGTGGGATTCCGGTTAACCTAGGGGGAATGCCGTCTGTTGAAGTACGAGTTACACTTAAGACATTAGAAGTTACGAATCCACTTTAAAAGAGTGAACATTTTAGGAGGATAGCGGGTAAATAAAGCATCAAAAAGAAGAATGATGAAAAATTAATCAATGAATATAATCAGTGGAGAAAATAGTGTTGAATTTTAATCAGAAGTAGTTACTATAAACTCACTGGTAAATTTAAAACGCATCTAGTATATCAACTCTATTCCCATAAGTTGTTAGCTGTATTACAAGTATTACATGCATCAGAGGTAAAGTTGTATTACTGTTTTACAGGAAGGTGGATTTTTGTACATATGGAGTTACAAGTTACCTAGCAATGTTCGAATGTAGTAAGACAGGAGCATCAAACACATTTCAGTTAATGAACTGCTCACAGGTGGCATCATTTCGTTGTTACTTATTATTTACCTTGTTTTCTTGTGCTACCAAGAAATTCCAGTGACTTATACGTATATAACTCGATAAATATAATAAATTATTTGATAGATATAGAATAACATGGATTTCAAACTTGAAGATTTCGTAGAATGCATTAATTTACGAAATCTTCAACTAATTTCTCACAATTAGGGGATGTTCATCATTTTACCTTTGGCACTAGGAGTGAGGAGAGAATATAATTTTGGTGAACGTAAGTCTCTGCAAAAACAACAATACATATAGCGCATTGCATCTCATGATTTTGACGATTCATTCTCTTAAGAACATTGCGTACCACATTGATATGTCAAATATCTGCAAAAAATGTTACCTCATTAGGTTAATACCATTACAATCAAAAACTTATTTGTTTCCGATTTATCCTCGTATCCTCAGAATACATTTATCGCTTTGATGGAATTTTTGATGTTGTTTCATGAAGCAATTTCTAAATGACGTGCTATGATATTATAGTGAAAAAATAATTGACAAGATGTGAAAATAAATTAGATAAATGTTTATTGCAATTTGGATATGTTAATATTAGTTTTATAAATCATATTAATCAATATTTATCAACATTTACTGCAGAAATAAGACGCAAAATACCAAATGGAGACTGCAAATTCAGGCATCTTAAACGAAGTAATTTAGAAAAATAATTGAAAGTTTCACTGGAAATGTAGAAAGAAATGCAAATAAGACCAATATGTGCAATAGAAGTTTATAAAGATCCTGGATAACGAAGCGAAAGGTAATGTAACTAGCACATACATTGATTAAAAATTGAATAGTAAGAGTATGTAGGTTCAGCAAACCAATTGATAAAAGAAGAAATACTACTCAATGAAACGACGGAATAACTCCATGTATTTGGCAAAATAAGCCCTGAACAGGTTTAGACGGAAAAGAGAAAAAAATTCGATTTAGATAGTCCCAAAATATACGGATTTTTTTCTGCATTAGAACATCCCGCAACAAAAATTACTGGACATAAACTTGGAAACGAACTTGCCTTGAATGTGCCGAGCACGAAGATATAGTGATGTATCGTGCACCACAAATGACTTGCACTAAAAAGGGTGAGGAGTGGCATGTGTTCTCGCTCCCCAGGCAGGAAGCCTCGATGCCTCCGCAGCTGCCGATGCATGCTCCTCGCCTTCTGTGAAACGACGGCACCGCACTTCACCAGGCTCAGCTGGCGCGTCGTAAAGCACAGAACAATCGAGAATAAGCGGCCACAAATTAGCCCACGAGCAATCGTCTGCGTTGAATTTTACGATCGTGAATGTCGTAATTCTTGCGAGAGTAGCAAGCGCTTGGACAGGTCCAAAGTGACAATCTCGGAAAGAAAAGTAATTCCATCTAGTATTAATTTTACTACGTGACAAATATTATATAATTGTATCATTGTTTATCATTCTATAACATGCAATATGAAAAATTTTCTTGTACAGAAATTAAAAATTAATGAAATATTTTCTTATTAATTAGTTTTGCAGTATTCAAGGCATTCAAGGAAAATTATGACAAGTTTTCACTTGCAGTTAAACCACGTGTATCAAAATGTACTACTATAATATTAATATCGTATATTGTAAATTGTGGTGAGCAACATTAAAAATTGAAATCTACGGCTGTTTGCTCCTGTCATGAATAAATCAAACATTCGTACTTCTGACTGAATGCTTCATAATAGCGAATATATATTAGTGAATAAGAAATTTTAAGAGTTAAGAACTCTCGAAGGTTAACGGAATTTATGAACACATTTAATTCAACAAACTTCGTGCAATCGTTTCTTCTAAAATTCTAGACCCCAGGTAAGATCATAAGATTAAGGCCTTGATTTCGTGACGTCGTCAGAAAATGAATCAGTCTACAGACACTTGGGAGAATATAAAACTTAATTTACACATTGGAAATATTTTACATATTATTATTTCACATCTCGAAGAAGCTTGTTCCGGTCTGCTTCCCGCAGCCCACCCCTGAAGCACGATCGCTCCAGCGTGAAACGAAACGCTCTGAGCAGTCCCCTTGTGAACGCAATCCGCGTTACAGTACCTGGCGTAAAAGGCTAGTGATGCGACATCGATAACAAAACATCGATGTTAGCGAACATCAATGTTCAAAATCAAAACATCAGTGTTCAAAATACACGGACTAAAAACCATACATGTTTTTTAACATCGATTTTTGTAGATTGGTTTAGCTACCTCTAACATTAATTCGTGCGCATTAAATTTAATCTGACAGTGCTCGTGTTTATCAGTTCGTTGAATAAGCGTACGAGAAGCAGGGGAAGACCCTACGCCTCCGGAGTATTTGTTGACCACATCTCACTGTGCGGAATGAATATGAAGAAAGAGGAAATACAAGGGCATGGAGGTGATTCGGGCGAGAGAGTAGGGTCGATGAAAGTAGTACAAACAGCGTTCCATTGTTTCCAACACGTGAAGTAAGAGTGTTACCATCAGTTATTATTTCATAGTTTTACTTTTTACAGTATTGTGATCATGGGAATTGTTTATTCAGAAACAAAACATCGGAAAAGAAAAAAACATCAATAACACAACATTGATGACGCCAGGGCGGTCGGATTCGCACTATCGTTGTGGGGGGAGTACATTCGGCCTAGACACGAAGACATTTTAACTGAATTACACGTCACTAGCACGACTCGCCTCATTATATACACGGAGAGTCACCTGCCCGTCGCTCATGCGGCAACTGCCTGCTAGTCTGCGGGACATATTGTGACCCTTGCGCATCTCGCAGGCTGTCATGTCCCCTCCCTAGAGCACGTCAATCGCGATGGCAGCTCTATCGGCAGCTTGCAGCGGTACTTAACAGTGACGACACAGTATAATTAGAGTTCGGATGTTCAGGGTCTATTTTACCTAGAATGCGCATGCAGAAAGGCATTTATTTTTATGGAAATAGGCAAATATACAGATTATATTGAAAAGGAGATGCGAAAAGGCAAGTAAGCAAATAAATATTAAAATTTTTGAAGAATTATTATGGAAAATTAATAATTAATGATCTAAATTAATTTTATTCCAACTCTAATTTTTTTCTTTGTAATCTTGATTGCACATGAGCACCAGACATTATGACGGAATTTGTTTCGTTGACTAGGAATTGGATTACTCGTAAACGAACAAAGCCTGTAGGCATCAGTGAAAGAAATCCAAAAATATATTTTGGTATCATCTTCCTTTCTCATTTAGTTTTTAGCATTAGCCAAGAAACTACCTCTTGCAAAGAGAGACAAACCTGACAGTATCTTCATGTGGTCCAGAATTGCGGGTATCCAGCTTGATCGAGGTCGGAGTCAGGAGGAAAAGGAAAATAATGATGAACACGAGAGAAACGGTTAAAAATAAAGCTAAAATATTAAAAATAGGCATCAGAAGCCAAAAGTGGCAAAAAAAGGCAAAATAAAAACCGACTAAAACAACTCCCTAATACAATTAAGCGATTCCTGTTGTTAAAGACCAAACAAATGGTAACAAAGATAAAAAGGCGTTTCGCCAATACTCCGGGCTCTATTAATGACACTAGCCGCAGCGTGTGAGCAGGCAAATTCCACCTCTGCGAAGTTGGCGCGCGGTGGTGCGTCGCCCGGGGCGTTTGGCGCGACGAAGGCGCAGGGCGTTTTACGGCCTCGCGGCTGCGATAAAGGAGCGCGCGCGCATAACGAGGCGACGCGGTGGGGCGCTAATGGAGCCCGTCTGGCGGTCCCCGCTGCCCGCCTCCGACATCGGGGCTCGGCCACTTAGGCGCAGCCGTTCGCAATGATATGGGGGCTAGCGCGTTGGCTTCCAAAGTCCAAGACTGCTGCTTCAGTCCCGGCTAGGATCAAGTGTACTCTGTGGAATGGGTGTTGGTGCGTTGGCTTCCGAAGTCCAAGACTGGTGGTTAAATCCCGACTAGGGGTCAGATGTATTCGGTGGTATAGGGGCTAGTGCGTTTTCTTCTAAAGTCCAAGTCTGCTGGTTCAATTTCGGCTAGGATCAGGTGTACTCTGCGGAATGGGAGCTGGCGCGTTGTCTTCCAAAACCCCAGGCTGCTGGTTCAGTCACGACTAGGGGGGAGGTGTATTAACTGGAAAGGAAACTAGTGCCCTGGCTTCCAAAACCCTTAGTTTTCGACGGTTCAATCAAGGTTGGGGAAGGGGGTGGACTCTCCAAGGGTGGAAAATCCTTAGTGTGGTTGTATCACGCTTGTAATAGATTAAAAAAATCCTGGCAAATACTGAGAAATTCCGTCCTTACGATATCTTACGTTTAACCGTTCAAAGTTAGGATATTACTGAGACTGACATCTAGCGAAGATAGTGGAGTCACACCCAGGCATTACAAGGGTGGGACAACTGAAAAGGGACCAATATACAATACGTGGGTGCATGGCATCGGCGAGGTCTAGTGGTGTGCTTCGTCAGTGGCGGCAATTCAATGATTGTGATAACTTACTGGTGGTGATAAGATGGAGACTTACTTGTGGTGATAACTTACTGGTGGAGGTGATAAAGAGAACTTTTTATGTCACTAGTAATTTGTAAGTGCAAGAAATAAAAGTTATTGGCTTCTCAAGATGAAACTTTCATTATCATCAAGATCAAACATTCATTAAATTACAGAATCGAAAATATAAAGATGACTTAGAGAACGTTGGGTATTGCAAAAGTGTAAAAAACTTCGAGAGTGATTGGAAACAACATAAACGTAATTAAATTGAAGTAATAGATTTTATAGCGATTTTACTCAAACGATCAGGTCTGGGCATCTACTGATTTCAAGTTTTAAGTCTACTAAAGCCATGAATAAATAAACACGAACTAAGTTTTCTAAATATTATATTAAAATTATCACATTAAATAATATTTTTGTTATAATGGGCCAGGTCAAGACCCGTCTCCTTCTCCTCTCCTATTTAATGTATCATTCCGCGCCAGCATGAAAGATGTATTTCGAGAACGGGCGCTCGGTGAGGTGGACATGGTATGCAGAAGGCTGACGTCCTTAGAAGTTATTAGCCGATGGCACAGAGAAAACGGCAGGAAGGCGTTACCGAAGGGGAAGGCCAGAGAGGCGCAAGAGGTGTTAACATACATGAGTGTGAGCCTGGGTAAAGCCGTTTCTTGCATTTATGACTCATTTGTGCTATTTTCCCATGTCATTTCCATACGATGTTTGGAAATTCTCCTTTCTTTGCCTTCAGTTGATATTTATTTCCCGCAAAGATAGTTACTCAATAGCTAGGAGAAAACAAGGACACAAAAACAATCATAACAACAATCTTTTGTTTGTCTTCTTTCATTTATGAGCATCGGTGGAGATAGTAAAACAGTAAAACTAAAGGTAAGTTTCAGCCTTCAGTTGTTTTCAAGAGTTTGCAAAACTTCACAAATTCAAATGACCAAATCGGATACGTAATTACACGACCTATTTATTTAATGAAAAATGGTCACCAAATTAGACTGATAAGGAACATGATCACTAACAATTGCGAAGAAAATAAAAATACTAACATTGTATCCATAAATGTCGGAAGTAATATTTTGCATGGTTTTTGCAAGAGATTAAAACTTCAAAGATAAAGCTCACTTCTTCTTAAGATGGGTTAAAACATTTTCATTTTAACACACAGGGAAACTACGACAATATATTTTACATACTTTTGTAGTAGTTTTGTAAAATATCACTTAGTAGGTCGTTGTATACAAACGACGTTTAGACACACTGTCAGAACACGAATAATGAAAATTTAAAAAAGAAGTATTATTTTGAAGCTGAGATTGAAGAGTTACGTTATATAAGTACCAATAAAAATAATTATATGAAGTGTATTCAATTTTTTCTCCATTTCAATTGATAAATCATTCCGTCTCATTTCCCCTCTTCGCATTGTACGACCTTGAAAAGATCCTGAGTTAATCATACTTATACGTAAGTCAAATTATCCTTCTGTATTGCCTACTTCTCGGGTCAAATCGCATTAAAGAGTTTGTGTTTTAAGGAGCTCAATATACCCATAACAAAATCCTCCCGTTGCGCTTGTGATTTTTCAATTCATTAAACTATATTTCCATTACGGTAAATGTTTCAGTTCGAAAATAATATATTCGGATTCCGATATTAAGGAGGAAAACATGTTGACATTGTTGAAATACTACACTTATTGTTTGAAACGTCGAAGAAAGACGTGGGCGCTCTAAGTGAACGTGCACATGACAGCTCCACATCCATTCTGGTGCTGCGTTTATCATTGAGAGCAAGAAAATTGATTAACAATGCGATTGTAAACCCTGAAAAGAGAATACCACGAAGAAACAAGCATTCCCAAATAACTCCTCGACATTTTCTTGGAATGCCAACTTTATTTCAGACGTTTACATTTCCGGGCTGTACGCCACCTCAAGGTCCAACGTGCATTTTTGGTACTGTACCTTGAAAATCGAACGCAAAGTAAATCTACGAATTTTCCAGACAATACCAAATTTTCTCACTTTTTCATGATTTGTTGAAATTACACCATGAGTTCCGTCGTGCGTAAACATGAATCTACAGCAGAAAATGAAACACAAAACCAGAGTACCGCTAAGACTTCCATCATGATCTCAGACTGTGCTAAATTTCCTAATTCTTCCATGACTGGCCAGCCTGAGTTCGTCTGGCTGGAAGGCGCAGGCGTCGGTGGCGCCCTGTCGAACAGCTTCTCTGCGCTGGTCGTTTTTATCTCCGGCGCACACCTGTGATCTTTAAAATTGTCCCGCGGTTTACCTGCCAGATAGCTATGAATTAGTGGGCACTTTCACGCCCCAGTGACTCCAAAGACCGCGTCGGGTGCACTCTGAGCAGTCAGTGAGAGCGAAACCTACTGGTATCAATTTGAAGTTCATTGGAACATATATTGATAACATGTATTAAAGAAAATTACAATAACCGAAGATCACTACCTATGGTGGTCAGTCACATCGATACTCATCTTGGGAGATCAACTTCAACGACTAACTCAGTTGGACTGGAGTTGCCCCTCATAACCTGATCAGGAATGCTTTGCTAATGCTGTTATTTTACATTTCAGGCCAAATGCATATTTATTATGTTTTTGGCATGCACAAATTATGAGTATTTAGGCAACGATAGTGACAAATATTCTTGTCAAGGGCTGGAAGCATGAAAGTAATACATCAAAAATTGAGAAAGATTCTGTCATGCATGATGTAATCACTCGGTTGCATAATACAGAACTATCTTGTATAACTGGCGTAGGTGTACATAAGAATTTACAAAATCTAATTATAGAGTTAGTTACTTCACAATGTTAAAGTGTAAAAAAGACAATCTACAACTATCTATAGTTCGAGATCTCTTACGTCAGGATTAGTAAAAGAAATTGTGAGCTCACTAGATCAAATAAATAGTTTGAACGTAAAGAAATTCACACGATAGTTTATTGAGTTTTAGCAAACCCTCGGGTCCATTGAGTAATACTTTGTCCTTGTATACCAGGTATTGAAGAGATGTGCAATAGAAAACGAATTCAATTCTCTATTATTAAGCAGAGCTCCCTAATTTTCTACATTTAAGTAATAATCTGAGAGCAGAAGTAGTACCGTAATATTAAAAAATAATTGTTTGAAATTATTTAAAAGAAGCATGGTTGAAAAAAGTAGTTATGGAATTACAACGAATAAGGATAAAATGAAACATGATTAAATTCTAAGAAGAGAGTGGGAAGTAAACAATACGGTAGAACATACAAAAAATCGTTGAAGAAAATGGATATGTGCAGAAATAATAAAGAATATGATGAGGAAAATAACGAAACACTATTGCTTTTTCTTAGCAGTCCTAACTCCTTTTCCTTTTCTCATTATTATTCCTCACATTCTATTCCTAATTTTTCCAAATGCCTTTCTTTCACCGCGAGTTTATTATTCGTTCCTTCTTTGCATATCTTTCTGTTTCCCAAACAACGGCGCACGCATGCCATCGGCCGACGAGCACGGCGGGATGCATTCGGAGAACAGCTGGCCGCGACCCAGTCGCCCGCCGCTCCACGGACCGCCTCGACCTGCCCCGCACCTTGCCCCTCACCCTCACGCCGCCGCCCGCCCCACCCCGCTATGCCACATCACGCCCTGGTACGCCGCGCCATGCTTCGCCACGCCACGCCAAACCGCGAACATCTCGCCTCGACTCGCCCTGCATCTCGCCCCCCACCCCCTCCGCCCCGCCCCGCCCCGCTACGCCGTGCCATGCATCGCCTCGTCTCGCCACGGCATGCTATGCGACGCCAAACCGCGCACACCGCGAACCCCGCGCCACGACCCGCCTCGGCCCGCCCCGCACCTCGCCCCGCCCCGCTACGCCAAGGCACGCCCCGCCACGCCGCGCCATGCCTCGCCTCTCCACGCCACGACAAACCGCGCACTCCCCTCCACGCCTCGTCTCGCCTCGCCTCGCGGAGCCACGCCACGCCATGCCACGCCATGCCACGCCATGCCACGCCACGCCACGCCAAAACGCGCATACCGCGAACACCGCGCCACGCCCACCTCTCCCCTCCTCGCTGCACCCCGCCACGTTGTGCCGTTCCACGTCACACGCCGTTCTCCCCGCCCCGACGTCGATTTAGGGCCAAAGCCTACTATCGTTGAATCCGCGACCCTCCGATAACAGCACGGGCTTCGCGCAGCGCCCGCCCAGCCCAAGCCAGTCCATTACTCCCTCACGCGCCATTCACGCGTTTTAGGGTGCTCTGCCCTCCTGGGCATAGAGTGCGTTTGGAGACCCTTCCATATGTTTTGCAACAAGATCTACGAAAATATTGCAAGAAATTTCTGTAGCTATAACTAAATCCACTATAATAGAAGGTAATTAAAATCAGAAAATTAGGACCTGCGTTCAAAGCCCAATAGATCAAGGGATTTTTATTTGCTAATGTCCTATGTAGGGAGATCACAAGAACTACTACTCAAGCTTTAAAATAAATGCCACACAAGCTTCTCCCCACTTTCAAAAAAATTCCTAAAACCCGTTTCAAAGTCTGGAACGGAAGGCTCTGAAAGTGGGGCGTAAATGTCGAGGAAAAGTCAGATGTAGAGGATTTCATATCGTCAGTAGGCGGTATTTCAATGATTACGAGGTAGGATATATAAACATAGCGTTTTAAAACAGATTTTCTTTCGAAGATTCTTTCTGCTCAATGTCAGTTAACTCTGTACATACCATCTACACTCTATACTAACACATTTGTGGACTCCTCGGATGTGGGATCCGTAGAACGCGAAGCTCACTGCGACACACGACTGAAGAAAGTCTATGGACAAACATCCACGTTCAGGGTCGGACGTCGGCAAAGTTAGTACCTTGACTTTCCCAAAACTCAAGAAATTTTATATCATTAAAACAAGCGAATTTTGGGTATAAGAATTTTTTAATTTTGAGTGAACGTATGTGTTCAACCACCCCCATTTTTGAAACCTTAATTTTTGGGGGATTATGGGGTAGCAAACAAATGTTTTGATGCCAATAATTAACCCCAAATTATTCCAAAAATTTGGCACTACAAATTAAGTTTTGAGTCATTGGAGCGGGTTTCACTTTTTGCTCTTATGAATAGGGGCGAATTTCGAAAATTTGAAAAGTGTCCTGAAGCGATAAAAAATCACTAGTTTCGATGATATACAGATATTTTGAGTTTTAAGTAAGTGGGGGTGCTAGCTTTATGAGCTCCATTTTGATATCTTAATGTCGGGGTGTTAGGAGGTAGCACAAATAATTCTGTGGCTGAAATTAGCCCAAAATTATGGCACAAGAATGTTTTAGTGTTTGTGAAAATGGGGTTCTAGCTTTACCGACGTCAGGGTCGTTCTTACTCACGCGGCTCTTGGAACCTCGGCATTGAGTCGGTTCTCGCACGAACCACCTTGGCCATCCAGGTCGCCCTTTCGTTCATTAGTCCTATATTATTAAACTCCTGCGTGTGTCTGTCCGACTGTTAGTCAAGGTTAGATCACTTCCGGTCGACTCCACGGGGCAAGTAATGTCTTTTTCGACGCGATTAAGTATATTGATGGGATATTGGCGACTTTTTCCTCGAATGCTTCTTGAACATTCAGAAAAAATGGTCAAAAAACGTGTTTTTGTGAAATGGTTAAACATAAAACACATTTTGGGGGTTAAGACTCCTACAGACATTGTTAACTGCTCAATCAATTCCTCAATACTATTTTAGGCAGATCCTTCAAGAACATTCAGGAAGAATTCTAGGAAAAATCATCCTTTTGGAGGTTTTAATGGAACGATGGTGAATCCACGTGAATGACAAGAATGTCGATCCGGCATAACATGAATTTTTACATCTTGATTCGTCAGATTGGCGATAATTAAATCATATTTCCAAGGAAACAATTTTTTTTACTTAAAATATATACGTTTATTTATTTCTACTGTTACCTTTAAAGAATCTTTCTAGACCCGAGGATGGTCGATCTAGGCAAGTGTATTAGGTTACAATTGCTTTAGTATGAACTTGCATTTCACAAACAAAAAATTTTAACATGATACTTCCCGCAGACGCCACGCTAAATTTATTTTAAAATTATTAATCTCGCTCTCATACATTTATTTTCAATGATATAAGCTTTTGATGACTCAGCTCTCGCGGGTAGGCATAGGCGATTCCTTTTGTTTCTCTTTCTCTTTATATTCGTATTTCATTTGCATCTCATAGTTATTGAATTGAACTACTTTAAGAATCATTCATATATTAAGACCTTTTTTTGACAATTCCGTCACACCGATCTTTGTACGCACGGCGTAGTACGCAGACTTTCATTCAGTATATAAGTGACGGTCGTTGCAACCGTAGTTCTCAATTACGCGGCTCTACGCTGTGACGCAAGCAAACGGCAGTCGCAATCGCACTCATCAAGATGTAAGAAAAGAGCGCTCAGACACGAACGTAAACACAATGCATCGCTCACGCATACAGACGCGCGCGCACGCACACATTCGAACGCCCTCGAAAACATACGCGCGCGCACTCATCGTTTGTTTTCGCTGCGTCGCTCGCTTGTTTACCGAGAGGCGAGATTCAGCGCGCTCGCTCCTAGGTCGGCGTCTTGCTCCTCCGGAGCGTCGGCCTGTGTAAGGCCTGGGCGAATTGGGAGGTCTCGCCTTCCACGAACAGATTAGAGCGGGTATTTACTTGCCTTCTTGTTGTTCTTCGATGGTGTTTTTTGTGGATATGACTAACTCAGTAGTGTCTAACAAGTTTGCAGGACTCGATGTGATCAGTTAGTGCTTCCGAGTAATATCAACGTAATTTAATGAATGTTTTTTTTATCCTGCTCAGAAACGTGAGCGGGTGAGAAGTAACAAACGGTGACACAGTGAGTTGAATTTAATATAATTCGTCAGATACATAATCTAAATTGCTGGACCTGAGAAATGGGTATCATTACTCTTCATGTGACTGATATACATTGCAAAATTTTAAATCAACAGCTAATGAATTTTGTGTTGATGAAATCACTACACTGCTATGATATATACAGCAGTTTATAACAGTCTAGGTGTTTACTGTAATGCAAAAATTACAAATACATATGTTTTTAAGTCTTGCAGATTATTGACTTCAACTTATTAAAAACATAAAGAGTGCATTGTAAAATAATGATACGAGAACATCCATTTGATAAAATAGAAGGACTATAAAGTAACATTTTTATATACAAATATTATAAACGTTTAATTTAAAAAATCGTAAAAGCTTAACTATTTAATCAGAAAGAAATATCTAAATATTATTTATTGTAACAAAATTATGAATATTATGATCAATATTAATCGATATTTTTACAATGAGTATTTATGCAGTAATGCCAGTTTAATTATAACAAAATTAACAAATAAACATTTGTACCCTTTAAATGTATTACACATTTTAATGTGATATTCGTCCCTAATTTTTCGAAGTATGTTTCGAATGTTTATATTTGTTATTGACGAATCACAAAATTCTAATAATGAAATTTAGAAAATATCCCTGCGGACCACCAAATGTTTCTTGCAACCGACCAGCGGTTGGCGAGCGCCGCTCCAGCGCAAGGGGCCCTGCCCCGCTGCGGGCGTCGATCGGCGCGGCCGGGGCCTCGTTCTCGGCGCCGGGCGGGGCACGCAGATGTGCGACCCTGCGCGGCGGCGGCGGGGCGGGGGTCCCGAGATCGCGCCCGCTCGCCCTGTGCCGCTGCGCCGCGGGGCCGCCCGCGCCACGCCGCGTGACTCAAGCGGCGCGCGCCAGCTCCGAAGCGGTCGTGACATCATGGGCTCGCTACACCCAGATCCGGTCCGGCTCGCGTCCTCCGGCCCCCTCCTCCCCTTCGGCGTCTTCGCGCGTGGCCTGCCGCCCCGCCCTGCTCCGCCCAACCCCGCCCAGCCCCACTCCGCCCCGTGGCGTGGCGTGGCGTGCCACCGCCGCCGCCGCCGCGTCTGGAGTACGCGATGTCCCGCTGAGCGCGAGTGCGTGTGCGCGCCGCTGCGCGTGTGAGCGAGAGCGCGATTGCGTAAGCGCTGAATCGTCTTAAGAATCTACGCACGATGAGAACGGAGTTATGGAGAGTGGAGTACAGTTTTAACACGTTCCCTGTCTCCATGAGAACATTAAAATATCTCCTCACGTCCAAACCTGCCCGACTGTAAGAAAATGTTACTGTAATATTCTCAAAAATAAAAATATTTTTCTGCACGTCTTGGTGCATTTCTAAATTCTATGACCGTCCTAGCAAGTTTACGCCAAAATCTGTGCTATTACAGGGAGTGCAATAGAAAGGTTTGCCATAAAAGGTGTAAACGTCAGTGATCCATAAGTGGTTCACGTACGTAGCAAACCTATCGAGTTTTATGTCTTGTGAACCACATATGGATCACAGGACAGTGAACGTGTTAAATTTATCAGTTTCTCATTTTTAACATTAATTCAATAATAATTCAAAACTTATCACATACGTAGGATGTTATTATGTATAAGGAGATAAACAAAAAAGTCTTTAGAAGGAAAATAACCTACGATGGAATTTAATAATTCAAAATACTAGTATATTTTTGAACCATGCCGGTTGGAGAGGTTGTTGAGTGTCTATGTAAAGTAATACACGTAAATAAATTAGTTTCTTGTTCTGCATTCGGAAGTTTTATCAAACATCTCTCTCAGACTTATTTTACGCCCAGGGAAAGATATTCACAGAAGAGTAGTTCTTTTCGGTGAACAGTTTCCGTGAAGAAATTCAGTTCTTACGCATGGGTATCGGAGAAAGAAAGTAATGCAATTTTTTAGTTGCCTTTTTTAAAATAAAATATATGTATGATGTAATCAATACATATATGTTATAATCAATTGTTAATGTTTAAATCATTCAATCTTTTTCCTTGAGATTGAAAAGACAACTGCTTGCAAATCACAGCTTATGAGCCTCTCCCAGAACATGTGTGCTTTTTTTCACCTTCCATCCACTAGTGGTCCCCTTCAGCATCGTGAACTCTTCACACGACGGCCCACTAGACAGCATACATGCGTCCGCGTGTTTGTTCTTTTCCCGAGTTGCATGGCGAGTCTTCTATCACGCCCCCTCGCTTCCGTGTGCACCCAACTCAGATGAACTGCATCGGAGCCATTCAGCTTACAGCCACTCTTTATGCAACGGGTTTTGTGTGAATATCAGTGTGCGAATGTAGGTTGTGGAATGTCCAATGAGACCTACACTGCTAAACGTATATTTGAACCATTGTTGATGTTTATTCTTTCAGCCGGCTTGAACTTGTGTACCTCTGGTGATGAATGAATTTCCTCACTCTCTGTTTATGTTTTTATTCAAGTACATGAGTGCGAAGAACTTATCCCATTCATATGTGCTACTTTCTAAGCCTCTGTGTCATCACGCACCGTAAATATTTACGTACTTGCGGGCCACTTCTCAATGCGTGGGAGCTATTGCGCGTGCATCAGGGAAAGTGCACACGTACATTTAAGTCTCGCGCCTACAAATGCACTTGAATGTGTATGTGAGAGACCAAGGAAGAACGTTCCTTGAGAAAGCGCTGATCTTTCGCTAGAAGACTTGAGCTGGCGTCGGATGTGGTGGAACAGCGTACGAAGAACGGCAGCGGTACGGAAGATGTTTCGCCACAAATTCCCTCTTATGTCACTAACCTACCGGAAGTCAATAGCTCTGTTGTCTGGTTATTCCAATATAAAGCAACATTGTGCAATGTGCATGCGTGTACGTGGTTTTCCTCTACTAATTATTTATTATGCGTGATTCCATGTTCATATGAACGAATCGAGTTCCCCTTGGTTGCATTAATGTACTAGTGTGGAAATAATGGATGTAGTTTCCGCACTTATTAGAAAGTAAATGTAGAGACAAGTTTTTAATTTGTAAAACATGTTTGTCGGATCAGAAAGAACCAAAAGCTAAGATGATCTGATTTCTTTGATCTGAATGAAACAACCTGAAAGATGCTTATATTCCGTGACTTAAATGTAGTACATGTACACTTTCAATGATGTAATTCCTCGCGTTGGGAAATGCTCTAGTAATCGTAACATTTACGGCGAATGAAGTCTTAGAACATTTTTTTTAGTAAAAACTATCACTATAAAAACAACTGAACACTTTTTTCATGGAAATGCTAAAGCTTTCCTTTAACGGACTTACAATTTGCCTTATTTGTGAAACACATTTTACCTTTATATTCTAGCTTATATTTGTTTCTGATCCCATAGTCTCATTCTGTTAACGTCCTTCTCAAATTTTAATTTATTAACTCTCTTGGTACTACCTTCACTTTTTCATTTTCTAACTTCTGTATCAATTCTTGTTTTCATCACCTTTCTAATGCAAGGTGTGAAACATTATTCCACACACACAATAGAACAACTTTTGCATTCATTTTAGACACACTTATTAAAAATATTTACATAAAATGGGCTTTCCTCGTAGCTTGATTCCAAAGCGTGTACCCCGTTATCCTTTCATTTCGCCACCATTTTCATAACGAAGCGCGCTCTTCAGAAAGAGTTACCGCGACAAACTTTGCCAATCAAGGCACAAAATAATACAGTCGACAGGAAGCGGATGTTGTGATGCGTAAGCCGCTACAGCTTTTTAACGGGGTCGCGAGCGCGCGATTATCTCCGACGAAGGCGGTGGGAGGGCGGGGCTATTCGGGGAAGACCTTTTTCCGATCGCGTCGTTATTCGCCACGACGACGGTAGCTGCGAGAGCGTCGGTGAAGTCGTTAAGTGTTAATGTCCGAGTGAGTGGTGGTTGTGGTTTAGGTGTGGTTTTGCTGTTAGAGTTATTATTGTTGGAGTTGGTAGATGCAATGAAGGCGTGGTTGGACCAAAGATAGGGAAAATATGAGGGAAACGGATTTTTCTTTGTGAGAACGTGACAGTGGATATACAAGTATTTAGGGTTGATACGCTTATGGTGATAGTAGTGACTGCATTGGGATACTATGTTGCGTGATGTTAGAATGAGAACTGCAGTGAAGCGTGCAACCTGAATGTATAAACACACACAATAGTTCATTCTCATAAAGACATTACAAGTTGTGTGTTCAAAGTTCAGAGAGAATAAGAATTTTACTTTCCAATTTTATTGGTAATGAATAAATCTTGATTTCATGTTTTATGAGTTATCGATTAACAGTCATTTTCTTTCAGTCGCTTACTTGACAGTTTTCTAAGAAGTCACAAATAAATTACGAGAAAGAGCCCTAAAACTGTTGGTTGTATTAAAATCAATACAAGCCAATGCAACTTTTCGCAAAACGAATTTTCCTCATAGCTTCATGATAGTGTTACCTTATTATTATTCAGTATAAAATGACGATTATATGTGAGCGATGGATGCAGAACAGATGTAGTCGCAGAGGAGAGGTGATGACGGCTGCAGAGGTGGAAACGGCGAGCAGTTGGTCGGAGCCGACGTTAACGAGGTCTTAGCTCGCAGGAAGTGAATGAAAGGGTTCAGCAGATACAACAGAATACTGCTTTTTGAAGAAATGTTTTTCCTGTTGATGACACGAAGAATATTCAAGGAAATAACGAATTCAAAGTAAGTAAAGACGGTACATGTGATCAGAAGAAAAGAGGAGGGAGTTCTACAAAAATAGGAAGGACTAATCAACTAATTGTTCTTTGCGGTCCGCAGGAAGCCAAGTTTGAAGAGGAGAAGAAGAAGAAACAGTAAAAGAAGCAGAAGAAGAAAGAAGCAAAAGAAGAAGACGAAGCAGAAGAAACAGACGAAATAGGAGAAGCAAAAGAAGAAGAAGAAGCAGCAGGTGGAGTAAGTAAAGCAGAAGGAACAGAACAAACAGACGAAGCGGAAGGAATAAGAGAAGCAGGAGAAATACAAGAAGCAGACTAAGCAGAAGAAGAAGCAAGCGAAGTAAAATAAGCCGACAAGCAGAAGATACGAAGCAGAAGAAACAGACGAAGCACACGAAGCAGAAGAAGTAGGAGAAGCAGAAGAAGTAAAGTAAGCCGGCGAAGCAGAAGAAACAGACGAAGCACACGAAGCAGAAGAAGTAGGAGAAGCAGAAGAAGTAAAAGAAGCCGGCGAAGCAGAAGAAACAGACGAAGCACACGAAGAAGAAGTAGGAGAAGCAGAAGAAGTAAAGTAAGCCGGCGAAGCAGAAGAAACAGACGAAGCAGACGGAGGGGAAGCAGATGGAGCTGAAGATATAATGGAAGATTTGAAGTGAAGTCGAAGGCAGGGAGTGCTGATTGCGTGAGGAGCCGCTCTGAGCCTAGAACACGAGGGACGTGCGCTGGAGCGTGGACGGGGTTGTGGGGCTGGGGGCGGCGCGGCGGGAGCGGCGGCAGCGGGGGCGGAGAGCTCCTCCGATGTGCTCGAGGCGCCCCGCGGCTGGAACGCGCGTGTCTGCTTTCCGCTGGCCACTCGAACGTTGCGGCAATTTTCGCGGAATCGAGAGAAGTGGGGAAGCCGCCAAAGAGGACAAGTGCTCGTTGCCAGGATTGCATGCTTCATAGGTGCATTTGGTTTCGAAATGCTGTTTCCCAACGTGGGAAAAGAGCACAAAATCATGTCTCTAGGCCTCGTGTCCATTTGAGAAAAAAACAAACGGATCTATTATGTGCTGATGAGATATCCTACGGAGTAATGTGAGGTAACGTACGTAAATAGATAGAAACAATACAGAATAGCTTGTAAGTGATACGTGAGTTTTGTCACGAAAAGCAGTGGGATGAATATATCAATAGTAGCCGCTGATTTATAATTTTTGCTGAGAGTCCCATTACACGTGTCAACTAACTTTACCATCTCTAAGACACTTGAAAGAAAATCAATTTTTGCACACGATTTAAAACAACTTCATATTTTTCACCATTCTACCGTAGAATAGAGCTACCAGAAATTCTGTATTCAATTTATTTATTTTTGTCAGAAAGGTTGTTCAATTGCAATTAATAGTCCCAAGAGTCTTTCTAGAAATACTTCTTTGAAAGTAATGAAGACACACAATTGTCACTACCTATTACTGTTTTTACTCTGAAGAAAGGGCTTGATGAAAAAAATATATTCTGCTGTTGGCCGATTTGAAATCTCTATTAGAATCTTGAAATGAAATCAGAATCTTCTTATTGACAATCTAATCGTACCTGTTCAGTTGCTCCAGGTTTAACCAGTTATCTGTCAAACACATCCAAGTACCTAATACTTTAATGTCGTAACTGTAATAGAGTAAAGGAGTAATTACTTACAAAAATCTTATACAGTACCTAATTATTTCACTCATTTGCTCGTGTTTCCGAAAACTTCCTCCATTCTTCAGCCTCTGAACACTGCCCTCGGAGCCTACAAAACATGTTTCTGGTCGGGGTTCGTTGCAGTAGCGGTGGCCGTCGTCGTGAGTGGCGGACACCGCAGCTATGGGCGGAAGGAAGGGCGACCACACGCGCGGATGCTGCTCTTCCGCAACAGCGCCAGATCGACTCCGAGAAGAGCGCTCGGCGTCGAGGGAAGACGGAGGGTTTGGTGGAGTGCCGAATGCTGTCACACCCTCAACTCAGGAGGCTGAATTTTTTGTAAGGAATCAGTTCTTGAAATCCATTCCTTTTAAAATGAATTATTAGTCGTATAAAACAATCGATTTGCGTAGAAATGTACCACTGTCGTGATAATTATATACTCAGGAACCAATTAGCATGTCAAAACAGGTGATTCAAATCACTCGATCAAAACACGCGGTCATTACATATATTTTATTGTTTTAGTAATAAAGTAAACTTCAGTAGACTTTATTTATTATGTTACAGGCACTATATAAAGCTTAGGGGGACTGCGGGCGAGATGCTCTTTCATTACTTCATTTCAGATTTTAGAAGTAACTAGGGGAACCCGGCACGCGTTGTTCTGTCCATCATCTCCCTCTTTCTCCTTCCCTCTCCCTTTCTCTCTCCCTCTTTCTTCTCTCTCTCCGTCTCTGTATCTCCCAGTCTCTCTCTGTCCCTGTCTCAGTCTGTCTGACTCTGTCTCTTCGTCTCTGTCTGTCTCTGCCTCTCTGTCACTCTCATTCACATGTAGTTGCAGATTCTGCACGTCTCTGAGCAGGCGAGAAGCCAGATCAGCAAAAATGTAATTGAATGTTCAAGAAGATCTCATCCTGTAGATTGTGGTGTGAGAAACGTTTCTTTGAGGCCTTTGACCTCAAATTTTTTGTTATTTAATGCCTTAAAACGCTTCGTTTAGGAGTTACTTAACGATATAGGTTAAAAATGCTGCAGCGTGTTGTGGGTTGCATTGACACGAATATTTAGTTTTGTTCTACAGCGCCATCTAGTGGAGTTACAACAAAATTAATAACACATAAACATTATGGGTGAAAGAACGCGTAGATGTGCCAAATTTCATGGAGATCAATTACACAGTATCGGTGTTAACCGCTCTTACATATACCAACATCCATCGAAAGAAATCCATCTTTAGAAAAGAAGGGAAGAAGATAATATGACATTATGAAACGAGAGAATAAAGAATAATGCACGGATTTAAGCGACAACTAGATCTGCCATTTTTAGTGAATAACAGAGGTTCTGTTAAATTTTATTCTTATCATGAGAGTAAGTATTCATCGGTATTTCTTTGCAGTTCAAGAGTCTCTTCGCCTGGTTTGATGTGACAGGGAGTCCCTGTAAGGTGTTTGTAGTGGAAAATAAATGTAGTAAAAGGCCTATGGCCTGTCCGAAATAACAATATTATAACTTAATATGTATCATAAATATTCTCTTCAAATCAAATTTAAAAAAACGAATTTATTATTTCAAAAACGTATCTCGATTGAATAATTAAACCTCTAATAAGAATAGACAAAAATATATTCCATGTCGCGAATTAAAATCTATTTAATCCTGTCCATACCTTTTCGAAGTGCAGTCTTACATCCATCAGTCTGTTCGCTGAGCTACAAATGAGTGGCTACTTTTGTTTTATAAAATTGATATCCATTCAGTGGTGTTTTTGAAAATGAAACGTTTTCCAAAGTGAAAAATTCGTATCTAGGAGGTAGGAACAAAAACTTTGTACAGCAATTTGATAATACAAGTATCCTCGAGGACAAGAGTCAGTTTCAATATACACGTACATGGGTTTTGTTTTTACATTCAAGTTTGGAAACAAGGCTTGGGGATAGAAGATACTAAGAGTATCTTCTATACACTACCCCCAAGCCTTGTTTCCAAAAATCTTACTAAATAAATAAATCTTACTAGTCGTAACTGTTTTATTTTGTGTTGCGTGTCTCAGAAAACAATTATTACTAAGAGTTTATAATTCTTAATGTTAATTCTCCAACATTTCTCATATTTCAATGCAAAATAAAAACGAATGTTTCTCGGAAGTGATTCCGGTTGTAGGATGAATGTTCGGTATGATTTTATTTCCTCTTGTAACTGATTATAAAGAGATTCTCTGTCTATTTTCATACTTCCCGTATAAACGTTACGGTAGAGTACACGGCATCGTAAACGGAAATGCCTCCTCTTTGTTCTCATTGGCGTATTGCTCTACGGGAGACGAGAGGCTATTACGAGTTATGTCACAATGAATGAGACTTTATCTGGACGTTCGCTCGATCATTATGGAGTATTTGCTACCTTTAATCTCTTACACAATTCTTTTCTTTGTGGTTGCTTTTCTGAGCCTTCAGATTCTCTCCATAATTTTCTCTCCAAAAACGAATTAAAGTCATTCCAGCATCGTTATGCCTTAAGGTCACACACTTGAGGATTACTAAAGCATGTACGCTCCTGACGAGGGCGTATTCATGTCTTACAAAAGTATCAACAAGTGCTTGGCTGCTATATGTTTACGTTTGGTCGGAGGAAAAAGAAGCAACCGGTGCTTTGTCCACAGTGAAGTTGACGGCCATTTACAAACAAGATCAACGACATTTTATAAAAACAACAACAACAAACAAACCTCAAGAGGTTTGACGTTTTGAAGTAATTTTACAGTATACTTTAGTAACATAACAATAATTTGGCAATGAAAGTTGCAAACATACCCTACCAGGTAGCTGCAACAGTGCCCCTTGGCGTACGAGCGCGATAACGATGAGCGGGTGCGATAAGAAGCCAAATAATTTTTGCACTAATGCGTTAATAATGTTCGTACAAATAAAATTTTCAAATAACTATGTGTTGCACCACGTACATTCAAGAATCTATTTAGAGAATAGATATAATAAATTTTGCGTTATAATGAATAACTTAAAAGAAGATTTCAACTCATTCTTTCATTATACAACTTTCAAGTTCGTCTAAAAAAGCATTGGTTTAATGTACTACAATTAATTAATAGTGAAATTGATACGTATTTCGAAAATAATTCTCAGCATTTGTTGACTCTGAGGAAGAACCTGAATATAAATTCCCAAAATAAAAATTCGCAGGTGGGTGCGTTAATTTATTATTCTTGGCAATGGCGGTGTGAAAATTGTCGTTAGAAGGGAATGAATTCTCAAATGAGGAAGTTCACTGAACCTATTCAGAAATTATTTACACACATGCAGAAGAGCATCTGTCAAAGTTTCGAAGACCAAAATTTGCAAATCCATGTTGAAAATCTAATTACTTAATTACTTCTCTCGGACATGACTGCAAATGCAAACTAAACAAACAAAACAGCAAGAATGGTTCTTAGAAAGGTCGATTTCAAGAGTTATTTCATGTTTTTGATGCCTGGTGAAATAACAACATTTAACACCATTGCATGGCATTTCAGTAAGTTCAGTTCAACAGTGAAAAACAAGCACTGAAAGACTTCACACATGCTTGCACAAGTAATGACCATAATGTCAGAAAGAATACTGATGTTATCATTTATATAAAATGACATCGAGGAGTCACTTGGAAGATGAGTAATCAAAATAAATTCATAGCTTAGAATTCAATATTTTATTTCATTCTGTCTCTGTCAACAAAGACATTGATATTTTAAATTATGAAGATCACGGTCAATGAATCATAAAACGATTCTTCTACCATTGAGTGTTACTCATCGTCCAAGATTTCCATCCACGATGAGATACACAATCAGGGGCATTACCTTTAACGATCTTCTGTCAGCATGTGATGCGCTCACTTGATCACAAAACATATAACTGATGGCTACCACGCAATGCGTGCGACTTAAAAACCAAAGCACCGGATACGGGAAAAGCGTCACTCTTCAAGAAAACTCAGTTTATCTCTTCGACGTCACTGTTACCCAGTCCGCGGGACGCCACAACCGCATCGTCATATACGGCGCTCGATAAAGAAAAACTGTTAAACATAGTCACAGGAAACCGCAATTCACGTCCCATCCGTCCGGTGGCAAACAGCGTCACCGCGAAGACGTCATGAGCGTGCCGTCACCAACACAGCGTCACCACATCGGAAAACCTCGTCGGCACCCACTGCCGGCTGCGGCCACTGGCAACCACGGCCTTCAAGGAAGACTTGAGGAAAAAAGCGTCACCAGCCGCACAGTGACTGCGTCATCAACGGAAAACCGCTATGATGTAATTGTTATCCGTCACCAGAGTGGCGGTGTGAAGTGATCACGTTCGGAAAACCACGGCGTCACAACCGCAACGTCATAAAGAAGGTTCTCGACACTGTGAATCAGTTTCTTGTCGGTATATGGCAGCATGTGGTGAAGTATAAGAGTGTTATGAAGTATTTTAGGATGACGACGACCAAGCAGTGTTTTCAGACTTGGCGACGCCATCACACATGTGCTGGAACGGAAACCTTATGAGACTTCCGATACTGACTAGGTTTTATAAAGGCTATATCTGTGCGTCAGTCTAGAAATTATTTGTCACTCTTACGTTATGAAAACAAATATATATGCATGCTTATGACTTAATCGACATCTTCAAGCCAACGTTAGGACAGCATAAAAAGAGTAGTCGAATAATTTACTTACATTTACGTGTGCCTACGAATAGTCAAGTAATTTACTTGCGTGCGCATCTGTATGAAGTAGAGCGTCACAGGAAAGCAAACGTGCATTTGAGCGCGTATTAGTAACACGTCGCCACAGACATGTACAATACAAGTGGTAATTGAATGAGACGAATACGCACAGAAAGTATTACAATCGCGGGAAACGTATTCAAACGCCTTCATTCATATGGACGTCATCGTGCAATTTCGTTTTCAATATGGAATTTACGTGTCATAGTGATAATATGCATTGTGTTAATGACTGGGAAAATCGTCAAAAGTATTTTACATTTCTTTGCTATCGTATTTAGAAATTATTTTCTCATGCCCTACTTACAATGAAACTGGAGCACAGAAGAATATGAGATTCTATTAACAGTTTCCCGCAGATGTTCGTATATTTTTTTGGAGTACAAAATTTTTTTCTTATAGTAATCGGGTAACCTGTGACATTGCGGTAACACAATGTAACCGCTCAATGGTCGATTGTGTCCGACTGCAACTATTTGAATACGCTCTTCAATCTCCACCAATAAATTACTTCACGGATAGACCGCAGTATTCCGTTGGTAATGAAGGGAAGCTACACTTCTATACGTCCAACCATCTACACGCCAAATATCACAGATTTTTCGACCGTAAAAGCAGCAGTTAACAGAATTTTGGCTCGATGTCGTCCACTTTTTGTTGAACTTCGATGTGTACGGCACGTTACGCAAGTGTGCGTATGTACGAAGAGCGACATCACGGGAGATTTTTATTTGCATATTAAAAAGCTCATAAAGATGCATATTATTCTTGATTAAGTAGAATCATGATATAACGTGCAACAGCCGGATATTGTTTTTGGAGGATTATCCATGAATGATTGATTGATATGATTATACGGTAGTTTCCAAACGCGTCAATTATTTTGGTCGTTAGTACCGTAAGTGTAGAACATTTTTTTAACTTCGAAGGTGTTGGTGTTCATGTTTATTCTTATGGAAGCTGTATCTTGTTGCTGGGTTTTTGGTAATAATAGAAGTTTATTTCCTTACAATTTCTATTCAAAACGTATTCAAGGCTCTGGACACACTCTATGAATAAAAGTAGACTGTGTTTTTCTTTTCAGTGAAGTCCACTACTAGAGAAGGTGGCACATGTCGAGCACTATTAGAGTTCGCGTCATCGCTGGGATATTCCTAGGATCAAGAGGTGACAGCGTGAGTCCGCCCGTTCATCACTCACCCTTCCGCTCTACCGTTTGTGGCAAGCGAGTTTCATTCGTTCTGCGGTTGGGGAACGACTTAATTTCCTCGCATCCTCTAATAAAATATATTATGTTAATAAATACGAAAATATGTTTAAATTGTTCAAAGCGTCGGAGGCCGTACGTTGAGTTTGTCGGTCAGTAATATTCTTATAAAGTCATTCTTATTAGTCGGTCATTAATAGTTCTTACTTTGTTTCTTCATGTACTATACTTGTTGTAAAAATATTGTTGAAATAAATTTAATATTTATCAGTTAATAAAGTATTAGAGAGGAACTCAAGGTCCATCTGACTGGGCTAAGAGGCAATGTTGAAGGATGAGTTGTGATGCTCTGCTGTCAGTCAAATTGGTGAGTGACATTGTGCTTCAGCGGTGCCAAAACAATTACGCAAACATTTAAAAAATACACATCTGTTTCTAAACTTCGAGTTGTTTTTGGAGGTATAGTGAACTCAATGCTTTTTTAAGAATGTGTAAAGAAATAAAATTAATAGCGCTTATGATCAGATCAAAATATGTGAAAGTATTCGGCCTCTTCGTTACAGCCCAAATTCCATTCTGGAATAGTACAAATTCGGTGTCACATTATGACGCCCTGCACTTGTATTTAGCACAATTCAAAATTGTGTCGATGTAAAGATCATTTCACACAATGCGTCATCTAGAAATACATGAAATAGAATATCTGAAATAATATTGTTGGAAACTGACCAACAATCATGTTCTAAACCTTTCGAAGTAAGTAAGAAACATTATTTTCTGTTCTAGTAATTTTGGGGACGAGACAGCCGAGAAAAGAGTTCAAGTCTATTTTATAGTTACTTAAAGGAAATTTTTAATTGACAACCAAGGAGCAAAACTTTAAGTTTTAAATTAACAGGAAAGAAAACATACAAAAAAAATAAACCGTACAGATCTGTCTTAGGGGAATCGAAAGAAAAACTGTAGTCAAGATACAAATTTGAGTTTTCGATGAAACCGAAAGACCAACTGTAACCAAGATATAAAGGACTTAAATCTCAGTTTTAAACGAACGCGAAGGACAAAGTGTGATCGGAGGAGGAATTCAAATCTCTGATTTAGATGAACCGGAAGGAAAACCGGAACGGAAAAGAAAACAAAACACGTTGCCTCGCAAAGGCGCCGCAGGAGGGCGCGGATGTCTCGCCGCCCCTCCATCACAGTGACGTCCTCTGTCTTTGTTGCGCGTCGCGGCCGCTTCCGGAAGGCGAGCGCCGGGGGGCTTTTGTTTCCGCGGCTATTTAGCGAGAGCCGACCTTTGATCGGGATCGGAGAAGTAATAATTCCCCGGCGAGAGAAAAAGACGCGGAGCCGGCTGCGCGGAGGAATACAAAAGCGTCTCAATTATAGCGGCGAGCCGAGCTTCCGGTCACGTGCACCGCGACCGCCCCCGGTCCCGAGAGCGCAGGTGGTGGCAGAACGTGATTTCTTTCTCGGCAATTATCCGCTGATTTTGACGTCATTTTTACGACGGAGGATGCCTTTTGTGGTAACCTGTCACTTCTTCTGGAACGTCACTTGTCTTCTATGTCGCGAAAGAAATGCGATGATGGCGTCGTCAACACTACACGTTTCCCGAGAGACAATCGATACTTATGATGAATGAAACGGACGTCCGGGTAAGACCGGATTTAAATGCGCGGGTATTCTTTCTGTCGTTTTATTAACTAACTTCTTATTAATATTTTTTATTTGTGAATGGGAATTCTGTATCCGTCTTGCTCGATATAATCTACTCCCCACAGTGTATTATAGAAATGAAAGGGAATGAATACGAAACCACATAAATTAATTTATTTCCTTTCTTTGATATTTTTTGTTGTATTTTATTACTTAAACAATGAGCTGTCTTCTGCTGATATATTGTATTTTTATTTAAGGCGCAGTGACGTTTTTGACATCTGCATAACTCGTTTTCTGATAGTTTCAGAAACAGAGCTTATGAAAAAGAATGAACCCATCGAATCACATTATTTAAGCAAGATAATTCTTCATTCAAGTCTCTCAAAGTATCTTCACATAGTAATGTGATGAACCATATTAAATTTGTTCCTTTACTTCAACAAAATATTTCCTTTTGTAGATTTAGTAATTTACCTTTGTCATAACTTCACTAATTTGTAGTGATAATACTTACGATAAAGAAGAGGTTTTCAAATTATGTGTACAATGTTCACTTATTCCCTTATTCCCTCTTATTCCCACTATTCTCTTATTACTTGGTATGAATATTAAGATGTGATAGCGCGAACTTTAATGATAACGTTTTCTTTCTATTCGTGGCGAAAGGAAGATGAGTGAAAAAAACCAAAAACCAAAACCAAAAAACAACAATAAACAAAAAAAACAGTCAGGCAAAAAAAAAAACGAAAAAAAAAATCCGCATTTCTGTTAGAAAAGAGAATTAATAGTAATCGTATTATGATCACCGGAGATGATTACGAGAAATGTGAAATGTTGATTGAACGTGACTGTCGATTAGGAGCAGTGATGTAACGAGGGGATGGGTTGAAGTCTTTGGAAATAGTGCACTGTCGTTAAAGCACTGCTACAACAACGATTTGAAATTGGTGGAAGGAAAATGTAAAAGAATGCGACCAGATCAATCGTCCCCCAAGCACAGACGTTATTCGTCGCATCTCTATAGCTGATTTCAAAAAATCCTCCTTCATTGAGACCTGATTCTAGAACCTCGCTGTCTTCGAAGCGATGAAGACAACCGCAACGCTATCGATGCCGGCGAGCCAAAGGGCAAGTGTGAGCGGGGGCGGACGGTGTCGGTGGTAGTAGACGTGAGGCAGAGGCGAGCGAGAGAAAATATAGAGTCCCTTGATAAAAAGAGCAGTTCATTCCCTTTTATACCCAGTTATCAATCAGATTCGAACTGAGTGGTATTTTTTAAAAATCCTTTAATTCGGCACGCATTAACCACAGGTCATTAGAAACCAATAAACAACTAAACAATTACAACTACATTGAGAATTTATTCTGCGGTATCGTGTGTGCTGCGAACCACCAATCTACCACAAACCAATATGAATACACGCCAAGCTTTAAAAAAAATTCTACTTGACCAGATGGCCCCCAGAAACCGAGTACGATACATTGAGTGTACACTGAATTCTATTAACATTGTTTAGGAAACATTATTGACAGATGAATACATTAAATACACGGACACGTTATGTAGATCCAAAATGTTTGTGGATTAAATGTGGGAAGCCACAGTAGGTAATACATGATGGTCAGGGAGAGTCGAAAAACTGTCGCGGTAGTTTCCGTTTTAGTCTATTGTGGTGAGGATTTTTTTGTTTTCCGATTTTGAAATGTACGGCTGAGAGTATCTGGAGGATTTTAGGAGAGAAGCGAGAGGATAGGAGAGAAAAATGGACGGCATAATGCCGAGTTCGTTATTTAGGGACTTAGGTGCAAACCAGGGTGCTTTTGTAGTAGTTGGGAGGAATTTATTTTGGAAAATCTACATTTATAGAATGTTTGATTTGCTAGGCGAAGACCCGAAATGAGAAACCTAGAACAAGATTCCAAGCTTGTGAATATATCTTCATTTGTCATCATTTCTCTTCCACTTCTGTATACTGTCCAAAGAGGCCATCGAGGCGTGTAACGGACATTAAACAGCGTCGGCCGTTCGGGGTGCGCTACACCTCACACCTAGCGACTCTAGTGTCGGAGGGGGGGGAGGGCGCGGCCGGTGGCGCGGGCGTAATCGCCCCGCAGCTTCGCGAGATCATTAGGGCAATCGCCGCCGCCATCGCCCATTTGCATGCGTCGCGTCGCGTGGGCTGCACTTTGCAGCGCAGCGCGCCCACGGGCGGCGCGGCGCGGCGGCGGGCGAGCGCCGGCGGTAGGCCGCGCTGCCGGGTGGTCGCCTGGCTGGACGACCGTGGGGCGCGCGGCGAATCGGCAAATTTGCTTAATAAGTTACTGTTACAGCGTGGGGACCTGTATTCTGCGGTAAATTCCAAGGATAGGACAAGAATAATAAAACTACCAATCAGAAGGTAATTAGCTACACTAAGAGAAAAATTGGTTTTGGGGTCATAACATTTAGTTTAATTAACGTGTAATTTTGATGAAATTACTATTCCATTTGAAAGTACATTCAACATCACTATTTATAATTGCAAAATGATATTTATGGTAGATTCAAACGTAACGAAACCTTTCTGAGGTATTTTGTAAAACTCATTAAAATGTAATTCTATAAAATTCGAAACTAATATTTTAAATAAACTGATAACCGAAGTTGATCTTTTTAAAATAAAAAATTAAATGTTAAAAATCTATGATGATAAAGAAAGTTGTACTAAGACTATTTATCATGCGCTATTATAGTACTACATATGCACGGGGCGGCGGAAGGGAGGCAGACGGGGCGGTAGGAGGGACTGTGGGGTGGGGCGGTGGGCGGTGAGCGGGGCGGTGAGCGGGGGGCGGTGAGCAGGGCAGTGAGCAGGGCAGTGAGCGGGTGGTGGGCGGGTTGTGGCGGATTGTGGGCGGGGTTGTGGGGCGGATTGTGGGCGGGGTTGTGGGCAGGGTTGTGGGCGGATGGGGCGGGGTTGTGGGCGGGTTGTGTTCAGGCGGGGTTGTGGGCAGGGTGGGGCAGGGTTGTGGGCAGGGTTGTGGGCAGGGTTGCTGGGCAGGGTTGTGGGCGGGGTTGTGGGCGGGGTTGTGGGCGGGCTGTGGGCGGGGTTGTGGGCGGGGTTGTGGGAGGCGGGGTTGTGGTGGGCGGGGTTGTGGGCGGGGTGTGGGCGGGGTGTGGGCGGGGTTGTGGGCGGGTTGTGGGCGGGGTGTGGGCGGGGTTGTGGGCGGGGCTGTGGGCGGGGTTGTGGGCGGGGCTGTGGGCGGGGCTGTGGGCGGGGTTGTAGGCAGGGTTGTGGGCGGGGCTGGGGGCTGGGCCGTGGCCCGTGGGCGGAGCCGTGGGCGGGGCTGTGGGCGGGGCTGTGGGCGGGGCTGTGGGCGGGGCTGTGGGTGGCGGGCTGTGGGCGGGCTGTGGGCAGGGCTGTGGGGCGGGGTGGGCGGGCTGTGGGCGGGGCTGTGGGCGGGCTGTGGGCGGGGCTGTGGGCGGGGCTGTGGGGGCGGGGCTGTGGGCGGCTGTGGGCGGGGCTGTGGGCGGGGCTGTGGGCGAGGCGGTGGACGGGAAGGCGGAGAGGAGGGCGCGTTGGGTGACTGGGAGGCAGCGGTTAGGGCGACTGGCGGGGCAACGGGCGGAGTGGCGGTCATTGCGGCGTTGGGGACGGGAGAGCTGGCAGAGGGCGGAGCAGCGGGCTGGACGGCGGGGCTGGGCCGCCGGGCTTGGCGGCAGGGGTGGCAGCGGGCAGGACGGCGTTCGGGGCGGCAAGCGGGGAGGCGGCCGAACAGGCTAGGCCGCGGTCGGTGCGGCATTCGGGACGGGGCAGTTGGCAAAGGGCGGGGTGGCTGGCGGGGCGTCGTGCGGGATAGCGGGCGGACGGGATGGCGGGCGGGCGGGCGGGATGGATGGCGGGCGGACGAGCAGGCGGGATGGCGAGCGATGGGGAGGGTAGGATGGCGGGCGGGATGACGGGCGGGCGGGCGGGCGTTGTCCGTCCGTCGTGCGAGAGGAATCCGCGCGCGGCGTCTCGAGGAAGTCATCCGTCTCGATTCGCGGCGTCCGCGGCGCTGGCGCTGCTCCGGCGCGGAGGTGGCGCTGGCGGGATGCGGCCGCGGCCGCGCAGGGCCTCCACCGCCGGCGGAGGCGGGATGACGTTGCGCTGGGTGGGTGGCGAAGCGACGGGAGTGGGAATGATGCTGTTTGCTGAGTTTAGCGTCGGTGATTGTCCAGACGGTGACGTTAAGTCGGGGTTCTGAATGCTGAGGATGAGTGGCGCGTATTACTACTGTAAGTGTGTGAGAACGAGAGTGATAGTGAGTGAGTAGCAGTAGCTTTGGTGAGAATGGCAGTGAAGGTGATTAAAATACGGTTGATTAGGAAGGACGTTCGTTGCCAGAATTGGAATTCGTTGTATATGAACAGATGGGCATGAAGGATTAGAGGGGTTTAATTTCACATTCTTAGTCGGAAACGGTTACGTACTGATGTGGTTTGACAACCACACATTTCTTTGAACAGGAAGAGAGCGGTTAACACTTGCTTTGCGTGCTATAAAATGTAGTACGGGCTGGAACTCATATTTGAAAATGTAATTCGTCAATAAAAGAAAGATTACTCTAAAGGATGTAAAATCAAAAAGCATAATAATAAACAGACGATTTCATATTGCAGATTGTGTAGCATGCTTACACTTTAGAGCATTCAGTGATTGAACATTTGTTACATGTTTGCATAGTAATTTCAAGTTGATAGTGATGTTACATTTAATTTTCAAACAAATAGAAATTGTGATTTTAGAAGGTTATTTTGTAGGCATGAGCACAAGAGAACTTCCATTATAAAAGGAAGTACATTTTAGGAGATCTTTCTAAACATAACTACAAATAAATTCAATGCGGCTCTTTCCTTTGATCATGTTTATTTGATTGCGGCGATGGAAAGCATTTCACTAAAACTGAAACTGACAAATGATAACAACTTGTTAAACGAAAGAATTAAAAAATCTACCTTGACTTTGCATTCGGCCTCCGTAAAAAAGGTTTCCCAAAAAATACGGAGCGTGCAACAAAAACGCGCGAAAGCGTCGAGAGGGCTGCGGGCGCATGTGCGACCCACATTGGGCGAATGCAACTACGCCGCCTCCCGCTGCGCCGCGCCGCGCCGCGCCGCACATCGCACTCTGCTGGGCTCGCTTCGCACGGCGAGGGCGTCGACTGGCGATCCCCAGGGAACAAGCACCACCACCAACAATAACAACAACAACCATCACCACCAAACACCATCAACCACAAGCATCAACCACCACCACCAGACACCATCAACCACCACCACCACCAACTACCACCACCACCACCATTAACCACCACCACCAACACTAATAACCACCAATACCACCACCACCAGCACTACCAACCTTCACCAACCACCACCAACAACCACCACCAACCACCAACCACCATCACGAACACTATCACTACCATCACCAACCACCACCACGAGCATCACCATCACCACCCACCATCACCAACACCATCACCAACACCACCATCACCAACCACCACTACAAGCACCACCATCACCAACACCATCACCACTATCACCAACCACCACCACGAGCACCACCATCACCCACCATCACCACCAACTACCACCACCTCCAAACACCACCACCAATCACCACCACCACCAGCACCACAATCACAATTGGTACCACCGCCATCACTGTCTCTGCAGCGACTCTGACCGGGAGGTTCTAGGGTTCGAAACTCGGTTGTGGCACATTTTCGACTCTAAGTACTTACTCATTCGACGTCTGAAAGAGAATGTAGTGGCTGGCTGTTCTGCTCATTAGTTTTCCGTGATTTCTCCGATCAATTCTAGGCAGATGTCGTAGCAGTACCCTAACAAAAGGGTCATGGGCCGTGCTCGAACTTTCCTTCCTCTTCCTTATCCTATTCTCTCCCCTCAAACACACCCATTTACATTCTTACACTAACATACACACTCAAACACACTGGCACTATACTACCACACACGTAGGGAGATTGAAACTTGTCCCCGATGTTCCGTTCGGGGAGATAACTGGAGAAGGAAAACCTCGCAGAAACACCCAAGCATAAAACCACCCATACATCGCAACACTCAAGCATAAAACATCATCTACACAAACAGGACCAATGACACTAGCAGTTGATGTACCTGAAAAAAATCAATCAATCACCTCCATCATATTGAGCAGCACCAGAGGTTTCCGAGATAGTCTTGTAGGGCGAGCGAATTCTCAGACAATGAACTTACAAATATTTGAGTTACTAATTTATCCTCACAATGCACCATTTTGCCTTAAAGGCTTACGCATTTTATTTTTCCGGGGCATCTCGGATGACAGTATTCAAACTGAATACTTAATTTACAATGTGAATTTTTAATCAGTACTCTGTTCTGTATATGCTTTTCTTCAGCCACAACATCTTTCGGACCTGTGGTTTTAATGTTGAAAACGTGTACTGTGTCTCTCAAACCAGGGTTTCAAATTTGTCATTATTTATGAGCATATTTGCAACTTAACAAGAGTTTGCAAGCTTTCCGTTGGTTAGTTTTGGAAAATTTTACAATTACACAGAATAATCCAATTTTGACCTAGTATTAATAAATGGATAGAACTCGCGAGAAAAGGGCTTGAGGCAGGGAAGAAAGAATGTCGACAATAAGGTTCTGGGTTCGAAACCTGTGAAGGCATGAATGATTATGTTCTTGGCGTCGTCGACATTCCGAGTCCTGATTGAATTACATCTATACTCTAATTCTCCTATAATATTTTGTTCTAACACTCAACTGTGTTCATTCTCAGTGTGTCATTGAGGAACCGACTTCCCATAACGAGAACAATGGTACAAGCACAGAAATGAGGCCAAGGAATACCATGGGCAAATATGGAAAGGTACAAGGCCGAGAATGGCCTAAGCGATATTCGTGTAGTGCGAAGGTGCTCTTCACTGTGAATGTTCCCAGAGGAGCGGTAGGTACCGCGAAAGACCCTGGTAGGTCTTCTAGACACCGATAGATATCTTATAAAATGAGGGCGGGCAAAACGAAAATGCGCACAGGCACAAGAGAACGTGACACTAGCTAGTACGAGAAAATTTTTGCTTTCTGTATCTTTACTAGTTCATTCGGTTACGTTGAATAAGAGCAACGACTTCATTATAATTATTTCACTCTTGAAAAAAATAATTAAAGCATTTTCTTCTAATTTTCAAAGCAATTGTTATTGTGGTGGAATTATTGAAAAAAAAATTGATACCAGGCAATTAACGGTCTCTGAACGATTCTACATTATCTGCGAGGGAGCAAAATATGCATGCAGTTTCCATTCGATATGCAGCATGCTGGAGCCAACATGTGTAATTTGGAACGCAACATGTTTGTGGGCACTAAATTATGGTCGCCGTGAACTCTCCCTGTTGAAGCCCGAGCGGCTGGCGGCGTGGGCGGCCGAGAGAAGGCGAGAGGCGTGGAACGAGGCCTCGGCGGCCGCAAAGGGCGGGGGCGGCGGCGTGGATCCGCGGCGCAGCGCGCGTCCCCAAGCGAGCGTCGCGGCGCCCTGCGTCCCACCCCCACCCCCGAGGCGGCCTCGCGCCCTCGCCCTCCTTAAGCGGCGCCGCCCGCGCGCGCGAGCCCGGGGTCTTTTTGCGCGCGGAGGGTGGCGCGCTTGACCCCGATCCGCGAGGCGCCCCCGCCCCGGCACCCCGGCCCCGCCGCAGCGTCTCACCACGCCGCCGCCAACACCCACCGCTGCTAGTTTTCTGCGGGTTCTCCGATCAACACCACGCAAATGTCGGAGCAGTGCATTGACAAACGGGACACGAACAGAGTGCGATCTTTCCTTCCTCTTCCTTATTCTATCCTTACCCCTTACACACACCTACACTATTATCCACTACACTACCACACATGGGAGACCGATTGGGAGCTTAGAGGCTGTCGCAGCTGGAGAAGTGCCCCGCTGTTGGGAGATGCCTAAATACCGATAGCTGACAGTAGGCCGGTACCGAATCTCGCCATTCAGTGAGGGAATATCACCGTCACCTCTCGAGGAAAAACATACACCACACTTACGGGACTAATGACTTTTAGTAGTTGATACATCCAGAATGACTAACAATCAATCATGACCAATCGCTGCTTACTGCTGCCGCCCCTCCCCCCCTCTTGCGGTTCATTCTCTGTCTCTGCTTCCGCAGTCTCCACCACAACTGCATCGCCACAGCTACCAAAGCCACAGTGCTTGACAGGTGCTCATTGCTAACTCCTCCGCTAGCAGCACTGCCGCCGGAACCGCTAACATCATCATCGCAGCAATCGTTGCCGTCAGAAACTCAGCATCCGCCACTGCCACTTTCCTCGCCACTGTTTCTGCAGACAGTTCTTCTGCCATCATTGCTACTCACACCTCTACTGACTTTACCTCCGTGACCTCCAGGGAACATTAAATTCGCGACACCGCTATCATTACTTCCACTCTCTCCACCACATTATATGGCATGCGGAACTGATCTCATTCAGAGAATATGTCCACAGAACCGTTAATGGATTTTAAACACATTTAAGGATTGGATTCATATCTATAAGAATTTTGAATTTCTTTACATGAAAAAACTGACCGCCAACTATATACTGGTCAGTTAATTCCAAAGATTATGAATGTGACAATATATAATTTTGTGGATGGAAATAAAAGTATTTCTTTATTATTATTACCACCACCTCCATCGCCACCGTCACGACGAACGCCTCCGCGGCTTCTGCCACCGCTTCCATTGCCGCGTCTTTGTCGCGCGGCGCGGGATTCGGCCGCCAGGCGCGCTCCCGGCGCAGAAAAACCGCCGCCGGCGCCCCGCCTCCTCGCGCCCTTTTTTCCGCACGCGATTCCCACTGAAAGATGCTTTCCATAGTCCCCGCAGCTGAGAGGCGATGGCCGGGGATTATCTCGGGCGCCGTGGACTGGAACGTGGGAAATACGGCAAGCGGGCTTTCTGTGTTTATTCAATCGGCTCTCATGTTTCGCGGACTTCCTGAGTTTGATTATAATTGAATGTGTATTCGATGGTTGGGTGGCGTCATACATTATATCAGATCGATGTTTATTCAAACACGTAATTTGTAATAACACGTATATTGACGTATACGTAATTTACGGAACATTGGCTACGACATCACTGAGAAACAGTTTTGGTTTAAAATACACTAGGTCATGTAGTATTTATGCACTGAGTAGAGAATAAAATACAGCATTATCAAACGGCAGTGACGCGAACCTCTTCCTTGAAGACCTTCATGATGATATTGCTTGCATAGTTATATTCTATTTTACAACCTTAAAACGTTTATAAATTTTACAATTTTCTCCTAAATCTTGAGTTGACAACTAATAGATTAACACTTAGAGCCACCTTAGTGTTCGGTTCTCATCGGGTTAGAGCCGGTTTTCATTACCGAAATGATACAGGAATGAGTCATTTCAGGTGAAAATATACATCAGCGTGTTGTTCATAATAAGAGCGATAAATTATTGAAGGTTAAAAAAAAGCAAACTTAGTCCAGAAAGTGAGATTTTGAGATATTTGAACTGTTGCTACAGCTTCCTAGCCGCCATTTGCTAACTGTGTTGTGAACAAAATTAGCCCCTGTCCGTAGTTATTAACTCTGAAAGTTTGAGTGATTTTGATAAAATAACCATAGTTCAGAGTCTTTTTAAGTAAAAGAATCATTGCCCTTTAAATGTAGGTTTTCTCCGTGATTATTTCTCCAGCATATCTTATTTCAATATGCAAAAGATAATAATGTTTGTTTTGTGATTGTGGTTGGTATAGTAAGAGCAAAGAATATTAAAAAAGAAGCACATTTTAATCACAAAGGAGTCTTCCGACGTTGTCTAAATATTTAGCCACCTGCAAACAGAGATTTGTATCTGAAGTTGTAATCAGTGGCAGATGCTCATGTTGACAAGGAAAACACTGATAATGATAACATCAGTGGCGAAGAACAATAAAGTTCCTGAATAATATTTCAAATTGATTAAGCGCACTAACTTCTTTCATTATTTCTTAAAATATTTACTATATTACATTATTCGTTCGATATTACTGTCCCAAATAAATCATTTTGATATAAACATTTCTCAATATTTTGAAAAAAAAACAGAACACCATAGTCCATTCACACCCCACCGTTTTTTTGCCCTCCTGAAAGATGTTTTTTTTACTAAGCTTGTTTTAAAAAAACCTTCAGTTACTTACCGTTTTGGCCTCAGAAGTTTAGATTCCCGCATTAAATTTTTCGATTTCGCCGCAGCCTCTATATCACTGCAAATTTATATGCGTTTCTAAGCTTCTATATGTTGATGTAGACTTGCAGGTGATTGGTGTCACTTGTGCAAAGGTAGTGTTCTATAACTAAGGGCCGGCTGGCAATATGAAGTTCTGATGATCAAAATCGGGTGCAACTGCAAGATCTCGGAATACAGTGCTGTTGTAATTTGCCCCAATTCCGATAATTCAAATTTTCGTTTTTATTTATTTTTAATAAAAATATATTTTATTCTTCAGTAATTCTTAAAAGTATCCTCAGTGCTTCGATTCACTATAATCTTATGAACGTTATAGAAGAAGAGAAATCGCCAAGAAACTACTATGCAGAAACAAAGTATTTCTTTACAGACAATGACATTAGTAACAATGACATTCGTAACATATGTTTATATACTTGAGAAGATGAATTTCTGAATGATTTTCTACCTGAACGATTTCACCTTGCCTATGTTCTAGATAGTAACAATAAACAACTTGATCAGGTTTTTCATCCAGTTTCCTTGATCCAGTGACTAAATGCTCAGATGGTCCCTTGTTTTACTTCTGGCCATAAATAAAGATTCATTACATGTGTAAAATTTCTCAAGTTCTCTCAAATAATATTTTCATGTTCTCTTTAATTAAACCCTCACGTTCATAATAATTAAACCCTATATACGGAGTGCCCGAGAAGGAAACGTCGAAACTTCGTAAATATGCTCTTAAGACAATTTTAAGCATATTTGGTCTCATAAACTATATGGATATTCAAATTGCTTAGCCGCAATAAGCCCTTAAAAGTTGATTTGAAAATATGGTTTCTACGCAAAAATTTGCATTGTAGAAGCATATAAACACCCCAAAAACATGTTAAGTGTTTATTATTAACAAAATTAACGAATATATTAGTCCAGAAAGAAAAACTAACCGAACATTTGAAAAACAGTCCCACTGTGAAATTTGGGTGCTTTTTTTATTTCTGGGTGAATTTTTCTTTCTGATAAAATATATTTCATTATTTTATTAATAATAATCTATTTACATATTTCTGGAGTGTTTATATGCTTCTGCAACGCAAATTTGTGCCTAAAAACCATAATTTCAAACCAACTTTTGAGTCCTTATTGCGGCTCAGCCATTCGAAAGATCCATGTAGTTTATTAGATAAAATATGCTTCAAATTGTCTCAAGAGTTTGTTTTCGAAGTTTCGACGTTTCTTCCTCGGGTATCCTGTAGTATAAGATGGATAGGGATTTCAGAGATCAAGAAGACGAGCACGTACAAAAATTGGAGGTTTTTTTCCACAGCCGTAACACAGTTTTTAACAGTTTTTTGACATTAAATAAATAGAAAAATACAAATTTCTCGGATTAGTATAAGTAATGATGCACTGAACGCTGTGCCTTAGCTGTACTGTTTTTTAGGATAAATGAAAATATTTACCACAACATTATATTTGTTTTAAGTTGTTGATAAACAATACAATCTAAATTATAAATTCGGGTTGCACGAAAATGGATCTTACTGTTGTATGCAAATGGTAATAAAAAAGCTCAGTAAAAATCTAATTCTGAAGGAATATTAAAAACCTGAAAAGATAAGTTCCATTTGTCTCACTGAGAACTTGAAAATATATATGCATTTTTAATATTGAGTTGCTGTTACTCACCTGTGACTGTGAACAAAGTGTTTTCGGTCGGCTGTAATAAAAAATTAAACAATCCAGAATTGGAAAATTTACGAGTGTACTTCTTAGCGTAAGAAAAAAATGGAACATACCTTAATACAGCTGCTAGAAACTTCGTCCTTACTGTTAGCAGTAAGATCTCCTCTTTTCCTCGACAGATTTCCATTCCGTCTGTGATGTGGTGAACTATATTTCGTGCCATTGCCATCGCCAGCAAACTCGAACGGCAGTCTCTGTATGCAAACAAAATAATTATCTGATTAATTGAATAATTTAATTATTAAATTGTGTATATATCTTTCGTTGTCACGACAACATTCTTCAATACACCAACAAACTAACTCTCAACATTTTATACGGACTAACTATACAAAAATCATTCAATCATACATAAATCAACAGTAATCCCTGTACCGAATAATAAATTGATTTAAAGGTTTATTTTTTAAATAGTGAATATAATTTAAAGTAGAACCGACTGGAAGGATCATGAATGAGGGAATGCGTCTAACAAAAATGCACAAAAACTCACTAACAATGGCTTACATGAAAATACGAGAGTAAGTAAAAGTCGAGAATGCGTCTTTGTTTGGAAACCTTTGTGAGAGATGAAGTTGGTGTTGGAGATATGAGCCATGGGGAGTGGGAGAGCTTGCTACGAAATTGGAATCGATCGGCTACTAAAGATGCCTTTTGGGCTGAGAGTAATAAAATTCTGTTACTCAAAAATATCCGGAAAATGTTTTAATCAGTCATGCCAACCCCTGATATATGTAATCTGAATTTTCTATGATTTTCCAGTAGAGCTTCATCAGTTATGTGAAAAATATCTCAAAGATATTACTTTTCCGCTTGTTTCGACCGTTTAGTCTTAAAGTTTGTGATTACCAAAATACTTATATTAATTTCTGCGCCGACTGACTACCAATACTTTGCAATTTAACCAAATAGAGAGTAGAAACTAGTAAAAAATCTACGAAATTTTACCCAACATTTTACAGAATTCAAATTGAAGAGCATTAATATCGGTTTTAAGAAAGCTCAAGAAAGTCCAAAAATACGTAAAAATAAAGTAAATATTATTTTAATATCAATATTTTACACGTTTGAAGGATGATAGTTCCTATAACATGAAATCCAACACCAATTTCTTCCTCGTTCAAATCGTCGTCAATGTAGTTTCTTGCTTCATCCATTATTTTCGTAATCTACGTCGTAGCCATCAGTATTCCTAATCACATTTCATTTGGAGCATTGGTGCAGGGCTGACTTTCTACAGTAGTGTGAATAGCCGAAGGCCAAGTTTTGAAGTCTCCCATCCCCATTTCTATGGATTGTTTTTTCACACTTGCACCTACAAATTTGTCTTCGTGGAATACTCTCCAGCAGCTGCTTCTGTAGGAGGCAAAGAGGTGAGGGTAAATGATAACTTTGTAGCGGATATTTCTCCGCATATCAGGGGTTTTTCATTCATAGAACAGAAGGCTGTTATATTCTTCTGTCCCACTCTATCAACTCTGTTAGCAGTAGGAATGAATTGTGATATAATATCTCTGCTTCTTTCTGCAGGTTCGTGTTCGTTCTCAAACAGTCGAAATTTCACTTTTCCTTCAGCGGAAAACGATGAAGTAACGCAGCCACTGAATGAATTCAGAAACCGCATGCTGCCTTTAGACATTTGAGTCTTGGGTGTCCGAGAAAACTTGGTAACATTTGAAATTTGAAGGAGTATGCACAACAAAGCCTTGACCGACTGTGCTTGACTTCAGTAGGACATTGTTGGAGGATATTGGAGCTGAAGCAATCAAAATCACAAGAAAGTAGATGACAATCACACAGAATTCGAAGCATTTGTTGTCAGCGCTGGCTACAATTAAGGTTTCAACGGCCCCAACAGTTTGCTTTACATTCAAGTGTTCACATTCAAGTCGTGGAATTAATAAATAAAACGAGGCATTATTAGTTTTTTGTTTTTCTATAAATTTTATTACTTCTTGTTCGGCTGCTTTTTAAGAGTTTTTTTACTAGATTTCAATAACTATAGGATAAACCATCCTCAGGTCTGTGCCAATACAATAACAAGAAAAATAAGCTTATCAAGTTTTGTTGTGTGTGTGTGTGTGTGTGTGTGTGTGTGTGTGTGTGTGAGAGAGAGAGAGAGAGAGAGAGAGAGAGAGAGAGAGAGAGAGAGGAAGAGAAATAAAGAGAGAGACAAAGAGAGGAAGAGAGAGAGAGATAGATAGAGGGAGAAGGAGAGAGAGGGGGAGAGGGAGAGAGGTTGTACTATTTGTTTTGTCCATTCCAAAGAAACAATTTTTTATAATGGTTTCAAAACAAATGGTGGTGATCAATAAATAAACTGAACTAAAAAGTAACCTTGTATAACTGGAACTACAAAACTTTTTAATGCTATTTAAAATATTGTAAAAATGCAACGTGTATTTGAATAATGTAAACTCAGGAAGAATGAAAAATACATAACAAGAAAATGTGAACAAATCTTATTAAACTGAACAAGTAAGTAACTAACTAATGTAATAACTTTAAAGTAATTCAAAGCAAAATATTTTGTTTAAGAAATACCATACAATTATTAATTATTTAACAAATAAATGAGCGTTTGAAGAAAGGTTTAGAATTGGTGTTTACGCACGTAGCGTTTATTCAGTTTGCAAAGTGTTGATGATACTCAATAGATGCAGAATTTAATTCTTTACTTTTTTGGTAATAATATATTTTTTATTAAACGCTTTATTCCGGCGGAATTTTGGAATGAAAAACAGTAAAGTTACAAACATTTTTGAGGGTATTTTTGTGTCTTAGCTACTGAAGCTTCTCTGGAAAGTTGAAAAAAACTCATTTACTTATTTCAGAGACGTACTTAAGTGATTAAAACAACTTCCAAGTCTGCGCCCTAATTTTGAGACAGCTACAATGTTTTGAAGACAAGAAGACAATGAAGTACATGAGTATTTAAAGAACAGAAGTTGCTTCACAAGAGTTGCCAAAAATGACGGTCCGTCAGAGAATTTTGGGACTCTGCAAACCTACATTTAGGCAGACACTGAACCCTACTCTGGAACTTGCAGTTCGTTTAAAGAAAGAGGAATGGTGAAATCCTCCTATTCGAATTGCAAGGATTAAGGACTTGAATAATGGGGCGTATATTGTAGCTGGATTGACGTCCATGTCAAATTTTCGTAATATTCGGACAGGATTGCTGCAACGCCAAGATACCGCCAGGAGAACTGAAGACGGCGGCGGAGGAAGAGGAGGGAGTTAACAGTGGGAGAAATAGTTCAGCCTTTATTTTCTTTAGAGGAAGCTCGGAAGTTATTATTAGACAGAAGAATATCAACACTAAACTGACGGAGGGATTTTTGCATAACATTAATAATAATAATAATAATAATAATAATAATAATAATAATAATAATAATAATAATAATAATAATAATTTAGATTGTCTTTATTTTCGTCGAGGCTAAGACCTGTTCTTATTACGACATTTTTGGTCATACTTAGTTGGTAAAACTTATAAAACTTATTTCAATTAACATTTTCAAGTGCCAAAAGACAAGCCTAAGCATATCGTACAAAGTTAATCGGTTCGTATTATCTCTTGTTTACAGAGAAATTATGTTTATATAGCCCCTCCTAGCCTTAGTTGACGTTGGGGAGAAGGGTACCGTAAGCATTAAGATATTTACACAATGGCGTCGCTTGATAAAACTGCGATTTACAGACATTAGTTTCGAGTGCGTTCCACCACACTCATCTCGGGACGACATCGTGACGAATGTGGATGTAGGGCACTGTGCTGAAGGGCACATATGGATGTTGTGTATAAAACAGTAGGAGGAATAATGTGAATTGGAGTATTATTCTATGATAATCACAAGAAAAACTGAAAAACTGAGAGATTAGTTAACTAGACGTGCATAAAACATTCCTGTTTTTTAGACCCCAACCGCCAAGATACTAGATTTCAAGGAGTCGTAGTACGATAAATGTCTATACACTTCTCTATTGCGAGATATTCTTCTAGTAGATAGGCATGACAAATCTGCAATTCAATTCTGCAATCCAATGTGCACCTCAAACGTCCAATGGTTCACACGACCAGAGCGACTGCTAGTCAAAACAAAATTACCTTACAATGTTGAGGACAAACGATTTGAAATTTACAACCACAAACATTACAAACATTCATCGGTAGTAACTTACATTACTAATTTTTTATTTTTCACTACAACAGTTATTTTCCTACATTAAGCGGAAGAAGATCCTACTATTTCTCCAACATCCTTATAGGGGACACAAAATGTCCTTGCTCTTCCAACCCACGCAGGACCCTGGCAAATGGATCGTCGCTTTTTTTCCGGGCGGTAACAATGGACCTTGAATACAATGTTTACTCCAAGAAAGGATGATACCGGCGCGTCATATTAATAGTCAGGTGCTTAAAAATAATGCTCTTGTCTCCAGGCGCAAGGTCGTTTGACTTTAATCCTCGTAATGCGCAGGTAGGGGACGGCCCGACGAGATGCAGTCTGGGCTCATTTCCGTTGAGAGAACATGGAATGGAGAAAGCAGCGAGTGCCGAGGGAAGTGCAAGACAAAGCGATATGAGAGGAACGACAGCAAGAAATACCAATGAGAAAGGACAGAATACGCACATATACTGCAAAAAGGAGGCCAGTTTTTTGATCTAGTTTTGTTTCTTAAAGATATGGCAAAATTATAGAGAACATTTAAAGTTAGTTCATTTATGAGTTGTACTTCATTTTAATTAACGCTGCATCACTGTGACAGGTGAAATGGTTTCTCGTTCAATATAATATGAGGGAAAATGTTTCCCTATTTTTTTAGAAGAATTGAAAGTAAATAAATTGAAGTGACAACTGTATTGTCAGTCATACAAGTGGTTTGGGAATATGTTGATATAAAAAGAAATGAAAACAAATGATTATTTGTGATGATGGTGACGTTTAATGGCACACAGCTTTCCTACTTCGCATTGTATTTCTTTGTGCTGATCTCCCAACCGACCCTATTCTTAACGAAATAATGGGTAAAATATTTCTCGTAATTTGCACACTTAGGACATAATGTAATTTTTAGACTACCTATAATCATTAAAAATTTTCTTTTAGTAGTTCCATCAAAACTTTCCACTTGAACATTTTACGATACTTTGAGTAAAACTGATATGAAGCAATTGTAGTAACTAACCGAAAAGCGAACCAAAAGCGAAAAAAAAAAGATCTGATTTTGGTAGAACAAATAAAAGCATTATTCCTTAAAGAGTAAGACTGAAATGACCAAAATAAAACAAAAAAGAAACAAATGATGTGAGAGGTCAAAGGAGACGAAATGAAACTGCAACTAAAGAAAACGTAACCCAAGACGCAACAAAAAGTAAGAAACCAGAAGAAAGCGACAAACGAGGCGGAAAGCGAACAACAGCTGGAGGGAGGAGTCACAAATAATGGGACGCAAGGGAGCCCGAGTACGAGCCGCGCATCGCGCCCGCCACCTCCCCCCTCTCTCCCTCCCACGCGAGGCGGCTCCGACGGCCGCCCACGCACGCACGCCTCCCGCGCACGCGGCGCGCACTAGGCCCGAAGGCCGAAGGGCGGGCGCAGGCGCAGCGCGCGCTGACAAGGTTACCTCGCTCGGCGTAGACCTTCAGTGAATAATCTACTCGTGAAATAGAAACCCTTCAGATTACCGTGCCATGCAGTGAAAATTCCCATGACGTTCAATGAGAGCCGAAATAATATCCGCCTTTAATCGAAATTTTTGACGGTTCTGATTTATGACGTACACTGTCACATCCTTCACAGTGACATAGTATAAGGTATATTCCATGTGTTGTTGATATAAAGTATCTAATTTATTTCAATTAATTTTCACTTGCCTTATTATTGCTAAGAACCACTCTTTATTTGAAAATTTTCAAATAGTACATCTTTTCTCTATTGAACATCTCGTTAACAAGCGTTTAGTATTGGAATCTGCCTCGGCTGGGGTGGTGCCCCGTTGGTGGGAGAAACCTAGTCAGGGAAAAGCACAGCGAACCGACGGGTTGCCGTGGAGGTTGGCGCCCCATCTCGGCCTCTAGTGGAAGAAGTTCGCCGCACCTCCCGCGATAAAAACAGACACTACGTGTACGGGAGTTTAGCAGTTGACATGCTCGGAAACATCAATGAATGAATGGCTGAATCAAACAGGAACTAGAGGTGCCACAGAATGGTCCAGACTTTTTCGTAGTAAAGTTTTCTAATTTCCTCGGAGTGGACTAGTACTGAACAGTCTTGTCCCTCCTTCTTGCCTACTTCCATCTATTGCGGCCCAAAGAAACTTTCCATATAGTTTCGAACGTTTTACAAACGGTTTCCAAATAGTATAACCTAAATTATATTGTAAGAATACTAAAGAAAGCTATAACGTGGTCCTAAAGAGCAATTTTCATTGACAAATTTGAAGCCGTTGTTAAGGAAATGGCGATTAAGCATGACTGTAAATGCGAAAATTGAAGCTCTCTTTTACAGGAATATATATTGAGTTTTCGAAAAACTTTATTTGAAGTCATTTGAAGAACTCCCACTCACAAATTTTATAATATATACAAATCGAAATGTGCATATTAACGGCGTGAGAGATATCGAAAAAAAAATACATTTGTGGAATTTTTAACAAAACAAAAGAATAATGCAACACGGTGTTTATGTCATTAGATAGGGTGCATTGGGTAATATCCCTACCAAAAATTTAAAGAAAAAAATTGGGGCTATTTATGAGAAAATCTTGTTTTAGTTATTTTTTAAAATTGCAAATATTGCATGCACTATTTCACGAAAACTACTAAAATGTTCAAAAAATCTTCATGACCTTAATAAGGTCATATATTTAAGGACAAAAAATTTCATTTGTAGGAAAAATCTCTATCTTAAATTTTATAGTTGTAGAAAGACGCCGGAACAAATTTAAACTTTTGCAATTTTCGAAAATTCAGAGTTGACCGTGGAAATCGGACTTATGCCACTTTTATAAGTGTATTTTACTCTGATCTTACAAATTTAAAGGAAGTGTTGGTGCCGTTTCAGAGAAAATTTTGACAGGAAGCTTCATGTACAGTACCCCCAAATTTTAAAGAATGTTTTTCAAAATGTCAAAGCTCATACTAGAAACAGATAGACAGGGGTTTCTTCAATTTGTAAAAGATCGTAAATGTGGTTTAGGCGGTAGGTTTCTTCACATAAGACGGACGGACAGACGTTAAAAAACAAAAACAACAACACTTTTTCGGTATCAGGTGCGCCCAAAACGTGTATTTCCGTTAAAATCTGGAAATCGATTTTCCGCAGCATTACATAACTTTCTCTATACTACATATATTACTCCGTTATAAACGAATGTGTACGAGAAAGTGAAAATAAGTACCTTTCTTTAAACAAAGGCCTAGCAATCAGGGGCCAATCTTCACACATTTGTTAGCTATTTGTTGGAACCCTGCAAATATTCTATACTTTGTAAATAATTGTTTTAAAAGTGAAAATGGCTTCCTACAGGTACCCTTCCTCAGAATTTTGTATTACAGCATTATCAGCGTGAGTAAACATTATAATATTCGTAAGTTGAGATACAAAATTGAACAGAAAATCCATAATCACTTTCATTTCATCGTGAAAGATTACTTTAATCTCTATTTCTTCAATTAAATGCTACATAGATTTCGAGTTTATGTTCGTTTTCAACCAAGTCTGTAACAGATTGGGCACATCCAGAAGAGGCAAAAAAGACTTTTTTTGCAAAATCAAAAGTTTTAAAAGGACTCTTTTTTAAAAATATTATTGCATAAGAAACATATTTACGGCCTCACCTGTCGCCCTAAACGTTTGAGCATATTCTCCCACAAGTTAAACCGGGAGTTCTGAAATTTATTTTAAGTTTCTTATTAGGAAATACTCTTCTAAACCTAACGGTGGCATTTAGTACAGTGGCTCTTCTGGCGATTGAAACAGAAATTTTGAATAGCTAGAAGAGCGGAACTTCCAGAGATGTAAAAGAAGAGCCCAAAATATTTTTCACAAACAAACTTACTCACACTGTTCTGTCAACTTGTATTACGGGGAGAGGAAACCCACAAAAGTGTAATAGAATATCCAAAGATACCTCATTTTGTAGATTATGGAATAAGAAACTTAAGTAGATTTTCCAAAGGGAAAGGAAAGTCAGTTTTGAGTGCCTAGGGCGCATTATTTCCGAATTACGTACGGTGGTGTCTGACGTGTGTTGCGGGTTGCAGGTGTGCCTGACACACTTTACCACAATCTACGAAGTTCCCATTTTTCATTTTAAATTTATATTATGCGGTAGTGGAGGTAATTGCCTATCCAGAAATGTACACTCATATGGTTTTGAGCTGATATTTTCTTATGAATGGTGCAAAATAATAATATTTCCTTACAGTTTTATATAGTACTTATAGAAGGAATTACAGCAATATTAATAGAGAAGAGATAATAATAGTACGTAGGGTAATCATATTCTTTTTATTATACAAAACCTATGTTGTAATTCTACAACAGTCTACAAAAGTTGAGATTTGGACGGAAATATATGTTTTGAGGGTCCTTGACGATGGAAAAGCTTTTATTACGTTCTCCTGCCTGTCCAACGGTCTATCTGCCTAATTTGAGTAATACGATGACATTTGGGCCCACTGTGTGGCAGCTTGTTGCGCGAACAGCCCACGCGCTCCGCTGCACGACCGACGACCGCGAGGGACGTCGCAAAGACGCCACGGCCGCTGGAAATACCAAAGTCCGTCGATGCGTTAAAGCAAACACCGTCCCGCTCGCTCGGCGCCCGCGCCCTTCCGACGACGCTGCCTTTGGCCCTCCGCCATCCTCACGGCCACCCGCGCGCCCTTGTGCGAAAGGCCACTCTGCAATTTCTTATACTTCTGGTTATTCTCATCTTCTTTTTCCTCCTCCTATTTCCCCTCATCCTATTCTTCCTCCTCTTATTTCCCCTCCTTCACTCACCCTTCTATTTCTCCTCCTATTTCCCCTCCTTCTATTTCCCCCTCCCCCTAATCCCCTCCTTCTACTTCCCCTCCTCATATTTCCCCTCCCCCTAATTCCCTTCTCCTTCTATTTCTCCTCATTTTCTACTTCTTATCCTGTTTCTATTCGTTGCCCTATTTTCACTCTTCATATTTACTTTTCTTCTACTTCTGTTCCATCTCCTCCTCTTTTTATTCCTCCCTCTCTTCCTTTCCTGTTAAACATTTTGGTTGGATCGCGCACAATGAACTAAACTGCATGACACCAGCTTTATTTTATTTAAAACTTGATTAAAAAATAATATTTCTCTCGTCGTTAATATTTTATTATATGTATGTGTATGTATATTTATTTAAATATAATGCGTTTGTAAACATTAGTCCTTTAAAATACATATTATGAAGTTTCTAGTCTAAAATGACAATTTTTATAATTTTGTATTTTACGAAATCATACAGTATAAAATCAAATCAAATATTACACATGACGATAACGATTCTTTATCATCTTTTATAATAAACAAGCTGAATATTCTATTAGGTAGGAAGTGGAATGAACTCTATCCATAACATTTTGCCGCTCCACCTTGCACCTCCTCCAACCTCACATTGCCCTACCCTTCACTGACCCGTCTTATAGCATTCCACCCGATCCCACCCTGCCCAGCTTTAGCCTTTTCCTCTTCGTGCTGCCCTGCGCCGACTAGCCGTGCTCCCTCCGGTCTCGCCCTGCTCTGCCTGCCGTGTTTGCTTCGATCGTTGCTACTACTTTCGTTACCACGGGTAGCTGTAAACAAATGCATTTTTGATTACTAGCGAAAATTGCTAGTAACAATGTTGACATTCAATTACATAAAACCTAATTGCTCGATCGGAAAGTATTTAATAGGATTTTTTTGGTCTTTAAAACTATTTTATACACTTTCGTATTTTTTTCACCGGTGCCGAGAAATTTGCGAAAATTGAAAAAAAAGTGTGTTTGAATTTTACTCTAAGGAATGGGAAAATTCGATAGGAGGTAGTCTTTGAGAAACCGCTTGTAAATTCTAACTTTTCTCATGCTTTAAAACTCACGTAAACAAAATTTCTTTCTGACCGGAATCAAAAGGAAACTTTGTATAAAAATATAATGACAAAATACCTTCGTTATAATAGAAAATAATAAACTAAAATCAGTAGCCTAAATTATGCCCGACAAAATGCTCTACCTTTGAGAGAAAATTACATTAAAATCCATTTAGCGGTTCCCGATTTTAGCTCGAACAAACGGACGGAGAAAAATTGTACTAACAAAGAGTTTTTAAATCACGTAAGTAGACATATGGACACATTCAGTTATTTTGGAGTTACAGACTGACACGTCAACTTTATTTATATAGAAGAAAACTACTGATTATTTACATTTGTGTGATTCGTTTTACTGTCACATTGGGATTCCCAGTACAATGTTTGTGACCGGAGAATCTCTTAGAAAGGAGAATTTCCTAGTCTTTTGATAATTTCTATTTCTTACAATCTCCTTGCTAAGGTATATCAATTATGATACATGTAGTGGTGAATGTCGAATGGTATTTTCACACATGGAGTTTTGCAGAAAAGTGAAGGATTCTGCGTATTTAGTAAGGTCAATAGTTGTCCGTACTGAATGCCTGACAGTTAGTGGAGTTTGACGTCTAGTGATTAATGATATTACTTCAAGCAAATGCTTTATCATTCATGACACGTTGAAATCCAATTAAAAATAATACTTGAATGTAAGATGAAGGAAATGTAATGTTTTTATTTCACTGCACACGCTAGCAATGATGCAAGAGAAAGAGGAACGTGTAGAATCTAGTGACTTTCAGGTCGAACATGCTATCACGAGGAAACAAACCCGAATGAAAATTAGCACAGCAATCACGCTTTTTTTAGAGTTTGATCGGCAATTATTGCCTTACAAAGGTTTCTGACAATTTTTACATCCATAACAATTTTGTAACTTTTCGAGAATCTTCCAAGGAAGGATCCTCTCACTGACAGCTTATTAATTTAACACTATGAATTTATACAACAATGAATATATATAACAAAAGCGTTCACATTCTACTTTAAGTGTGAGAGGAAGCAGATTGTAGTAATAATTGGTCTGATATGATTGCAAATTATGGAGGATGAAGGAGATTTTACTATGTCGAGTTTTAATTCTGGGAAAAGGATTTGAAGTTTGGCCAAGATTAGATATTGTAGTGGAGGGGCAGGAGAGTAAGGATGAATAGAATCTTAGCAATCACCCTGTGTTTTTGACATACCAAATGTCAAACGTCAACTAAAGTAGCAGTTTTGATATTGTGTTTTCAAATACTTGCCTGCATGTTTACTTTCTTCATTGAACCAATGTACGGTTATTTTGAAGGTAGCTTGTTTTGAACACCATGTCTCAGCTCAGTCACACACTCAAAACGCCTCCTCGCACGTTAACTGTACACTAAATGAATACAATAGAGCGAAGGATCGGAACGGGAAGTCCGACGAACGCAACAGCAACTGAATCAGACGAGGAAGCGACCTCCCCTGCCAGTGATGAGTGTTGCTGTCGTAAGTAGCTGTCGTTGTAAAATTAAGTAATACGCACAACTGCAGGTGCTGAATGAATATAATATTTACTTTCCAGTTATACTAAGAATAGCATTAGAAGATTGTGCGAAAGTATAATTATAGACCTAATTATGGAATTATAGAATATATTTCATGACTCTCTATTTGGTAGATGAAGAATTTTTTGTAGATAAGCCTCGCAATATTGCAAAAGCCATTGCAGACATTGGTTACGACAAAAATAAATTTTCTTAGAATTTATTATTATGAAGTGGAGGAATGTAAATATTAAGATTAGTGTATTGTATAGCACTTAGTTTTAAATAATGTTGAAGTCTTGAAATATTATATTTATTAATATTTTATTTGAAATATAACATTTACATTTAAAATAAATCTTCTTTCTTTAAAAACGACCATAAAAATAAGAACAATGCTATTATTAATAGATTAATACAATAATTTGATCTGGAAAACAAGACTAAAATATGTTAAATTATTCAAGTAATCTGTTGCTAGGACTTAAAATTATTTTTATGCTTGACATTACATTAATTGTTGTACACACGATTTATAAGGAGTCAAATTTTCTAAACGCACAAAACCTCGAAAATCAGCATGTTCGTTTAAAATTTTTTTATTGATATCTTTAAAAAGTCGCACACAATATTTTAATATCATTTAAGGATTTTTTCGAAAGATTTCTAACGAATCTTGAAGATGATAAATTCATTTAATAAAAAAAAATGTTATTAAGAGACCATAAAAATCACTTCAATTTCGTTTTTCAAAATTCTCAGAAATTGAAAAATTCGTTATTACCCAGAATACTTTAATATCTACTATACTGATTATAACATTTGCTTTTTAAAGAAAAAAACTATTTTTACTTCTCAACTAGAGAAAGAAGAAAAAGAGTCAAATTAAAATCATTGATACAATTGGTACAGTGTTGTTTTATTCAGGAGGATGTGGCTCAGAAATATAAAACTTCATGTTTATAAATACGTAGAAAAGAGAAAATACAATGTTCATGATAAATATAATAAAATGTAATGCTATTACTATTTTCATAGTAATGCTATAACGACCTATTTCAATTTTCTCCGTATCATGTGAACCCCAGTAACTGCCCCATGTAAAATGAAAGTTGTGATAAAAGAAATGAGCCAGCCATACTACACGACCTGCGCAATACTCCACTCAAGCGCGCTGATTTTCCCTGGCGAGTTCTGGCAAGGCGACTGGTCAGATAAAGGAACCTGCCCGCGGAATGAACGCGAACCGGTTCGGGAGCCGTATCGCCGCAGATGGGAGGATTACAAGTCCGAAACGCACGGTAGCTGACGGGGTGCGCTTCCACATTCCGTGCAATATAGATATATGATTTACCCGGTATTGAAATATTTCTGGGCGAAAGTTCACGGAAGTTGCTGAATAATGTTTACATTGTACTTCTCTGTAACAATGTTTCACGATACAAAGCAAGAAGGCAGAACTCAAAATGTCTTGGAAAGAAACAATTAGCTACAGTAAGAAATCATGAACTCAATGAGAGTAGTATTACAGAAAAGGTACAGATTGTCATTCACAAATTGTTACATGAAATTACAAAGAGAAAGGTCCAAACTTGATTTATTGACAATCACCTGATTGTCAATCAATCAAGTTTGGACCTTTCTCTTTGTAATTTCATGTATCAATGAGAGTAGTTATTGGAGGGTTGCAATCAAGATATTGCAGTCTAAACAGATCCTGGCAGAGATCACATTTTAGATCCTGAGGAGTTACTGATGTTTCTGCCAGCTAATAATACTAAACGTCATGTCTTAAGATAAAAATTGTTTTCGTCACTTCTACGGAATATCAAAGATGAGTCTTATAAAGGGATAAAGAAATATTCTTCAATATGTTTTTCCCCTTCTCACTCTAGGAATGGAAATATGAAACACAAAAAAGCTTCTTGGTTCAAATAAAGTTTTGGAAATAGGTAGTTCCAGCGGAGCATGAGGTTACGAAAAAAAGAGTAGAATAAATTGTTTTAAAATAGAGAAGTAACGTATTTTCTGCTCTGTGAGGATCGCCTCCGTTTCTAAGGGATGTCGAACGAATGATGCTATATGAATCAATTCAAAGTTCGAAGTAGTAAATACAACGATTACCTTTGCAAAACGCATTTCCATACGACAGTAAATGGGCCCATGAGCCTAAATATCCAAATAAATTATATTTTCTGCATTAAATATTAATCATTGGTACATGTATCTTCCACAAAGGAGGGCGGGGGGTTGTATGATACCTGAGCAAACCATTTCTTCCCCTGATTTTGCTACCACTTTACACATCAAGCTGAGTGGCTCGTGTGGACATTTACTGTGCAAACACTCTGAAATGAGGCGTATATGACACCAGCCCTTCCAAAACCTACACCCATCCCTAAAGCAAAGCTTGTCCCTAATTTTCTTGGCACTGTTCTCACATTTCTCTGGAGGGAATGAGGAATGGTCGCAAACTTTCCAGAGAACCAAGACTCTTAAACAGAGGTGAATTCAAATTGGCCCAATATTATGAAGTTGACAGTCTGTAATTATAAACAAAACAAAAATTTTCATATTTTATAATGAGTATAATATTTTTTTCTGAATAAATTTACTTTCACGGCAGAAAATACTTTACTTCGCATTTGTTCACGCTGTATTGTAAAATAACGTTTTTGTGTTGTACATGGATTTTTAGGTATTGTTAATACTGACACCTAAATTATATATTTATTATGCAATATATAATAAATAATTTCGTACATATGAAAATCGCCTCTTCTCCGTAAGAGTCCAGTTTCGACAAGTCTAATGATTCGAAAATGAAAAGGCTTGAAAATGGGAACATTTTCAAACTCAGTAAAGAGATAATGAAATAACTTGCAAAGCATTTATTTACTATTCGACCTTTTTTATATAATATGGGTATTATTATACATATTTATTTGAAATTATTAAATAATATCACCGGGAGCGGTAGCTCAGTGCATCAACTGATGTCACTGCAGCGCCTCTGACCGGGAGGTCCTAGGTTCGAGTCCCGACGGCGGTAGGATTTTCGACACTAGCTTTTCAGCTAGGTCGAGTTCAGTCGCTGTCTGGAGAAGAATTCTAGCGGCCGACTGCTCTGATCGGTAGTTTTCCGTGGTTTCTCCGATCAACACCCGGCGAATGACGGAGCAGTACCATACCAAACGGGCCACGGACCGCGCGCGATCTGTCCTTCCTCTTCCTTGTCCTATCCTCTCCCCTTACACACACACACACACACACACTAACATGCACTACACAACCACATATTCCGGGAGACCGGTCGGGAGCTTAGATTCTGTCCCGACTGGGGCGGTGCCCCGCTGGTGGGAGAGTCCTGGTTGGGGGAAGCCCCAACTAGCCGACGGTAGGTCGGCGCCGGATCTCGCCATCCAGCGGGGGACGATCACCACCATCTCCCGAGAGAAACATGCACTACACTAACGGGAGGACTAATGACCAAAGCAGTTGACGCGCCCGGAAACATGAAAAAATCAATCAATCAATATTAAATAATACCTTTAAAATAAAATTCAACTTATGGCTTGAAGCAGCGAAAGCTTCTCGTCTATTTAGCTGCATTATTAAATCTACTAATACACGGACTCTTTGCTTTCTTTGTGATGGCCCTACTATTCAGTTCGGGCTTTGGCCTAACAACAGCATTATTGAATACTTCTGGAGTCTTTCGATCAACACATTCATTTTTTTCACATGGGATATAAAAGTTACATGAAACTGACAACATTGAATTACATTGTGCCATTAGTATCTGCTAATATTACGGAATACAATTTTTATCATAATATCGACCATATTATCATATTGAGAAACATCAGTGGATTTCAAAGGGGAATTTGAATACGAAATAATAATGCGGATATGTATCTATCCTTCTTGATCTGTAATATTAAAGTTATATTACTTTGAAACGAAACATTGTTTTTCGCAATTCAGTTAGTATCGCAAAAGACGCTTTTGTAGCTCATATTTATAACGGGCTATTTAGATTTAGAATTTTATTAGATTTGTCACATGTGCGAAAACACTATATTGCGGGTAAGGTGGCTACAACTATAGAATTACACTGCTCTGATTCATGGATTATTAATGCGCCGAATAAAGAAATACCTAACTAAATAGAAATACCTAACATAGAAATACCGAATATAGAAATACCTAACTAAGTAGTAATCTAGAAAGTAAAAAGAAACAGTGTCATCAAGCGACTGTAAAGCGAACCACTGCTGAAGAGTTTGGTTGCATGTTTGTATTAGGTATTTCAATCATAAAAGTAAATGGCTCGTGGTATTTCTATTTTTTCGATATGTTGAGTAAACAACGAATCAAATGAGCAATTTTGCAGCCTTTTTGGTGCTATGCTCTGTACCTCTCTAGTGAAATTATATTATACATAACACAGATATGCAAAGGATGCAAATGAGAAAGTTATTCCATTTATTGCTGATATATGGAATTTGTAGTATGTTAAAATCAAGTAATTGTTTTTTTGTATTACGGCTAAGGTTCAAAATTCAATTACGGGCTGCGACAACGAGGCATTTCGATAAGTGCGTTTCGTGGTGGCAAATATTATGCGTGCATCCCACAGACCGCAATTTCTCTCTGCCATTTGAAAACGGAATGTAATTGTTTCGTTTACCCACACTTACTGCGCACGCGTGCTACTCAGTTCCGAGTGTGGGCGGAATTTGAGCTGTGACTCACATCGCAAAACTGATTTGGTGAAAAACAAAAAGAAAGAAATTTATTATGAGTTATCACTTGTAGGGTTCAGGAAACAAATTGCCTAGGGCTCAATTTTACCATTACCCCTCTATCAGCAATATGAGAAATGTGTGAAAAAAAGAGACACTGCCTACACATGTAAATCGAAAAGGGAAAATGTATATAGCAGGAAATGTAATATTATAATGTCGAAGTTTGCGCGTAGGTGTCGTGCGTTTGTACTTGCATTCTTTTGCGTTGTTTTTGTACCACCTATTTTCTTCCACTTCAGGGACACGGAAGGATTCGAATATTTTATGAGAAGTACTCAAAATTACGGATGCGTAATCGACAGAGCATAGATGTTTCAAAAGTTCGATCAACTTAATCCATATTAATAATAAATGGCGCAAAACCTTCGAAGTTTTTGGATATAACTTAATCTGTTTTTTGTAAAATTATTTTCTGTCATGTAAAGAAGAATGTTTTCAATCCAAATCAACAATTTCATTCGAAGTTTAATTTTTCTTGTAAAAGTTTTTCATGTAAAAAAAATTCTACATGAATTTTCGTAAAAACTATTCCCATTTCTCTTTTACGTCTTCAAAGGAAGAATTTAAGTGGACATAAGTATTTTTCGGAACGGTGAGACAAACCACCCAACGGAATACATTTTTGAACGCTCCTAAAATTTACTTATTGTACTATCTGTACTTATTTGACGAACATTTACAAAATAATATATCTATACATCCGAAAACTTTCACATTTCGAGAGGGTCAGCTCATTTTTCTTACTTTCTTCTCACTATATACATGCGTAGTAAATACTGTAATGCTGCAGCGGAGAGTGACGCTATTTTGACAGAAAACTCTAGTGGGGCCGTGATATCGGAGAGTGAATTAATCTTGTTTCTACATGTAATAAATTACTTTTTCTAGAATGCCCATTTTGTGGGACTTTGATACCAGTAAAGTAAGAATCCATATTTTGTGGGACATTGACATGAAAAAATTGGTTAACGGTAAAACGTCCGTTTGCCCACCTGTATTGAACGCTACAGTATAAACCGTTGAGACGATTTTCTCCAAAACTGACATTCCGCGATCGATCTGGGCTCTCGAGGCTCCGGGAACTTGAAACAGATATTTTGATTTTTGACATGAAACCTTAACTATTTTCAAAATAAAGAAATGCTTCCATTTTTTAATCCCCACCCCACGAATAGAGCAAAGCACGTTTACAAAAATGGTGCGGCCTCATTTTCGTTTAATTTGTCTTTTTGAATATTCAATCAACTTTCCCCCCTTAAAAGTAACTTTCCCACCCATTCAAGATGGAGATTTTTCCCTTTATGAAATTGTTCTGAAATTACAGTGCCGAATATCAGGAAATGTACAAATTTTCAAAAATCTGAATTGTTTTTGTGTAATATGTGCTTGAATAAAAGCGATTTTTTGTCTAATATGGCTACAACTTTTTTCTGATTTTTTCGCTCTTGAATAGAGCAAATGACTTTAAAAATGGCAAAGGTCGCATTTTTGTTGAACTCTAAATTTTCAAAAATGGCAAAAGTAACAAATATGCGAGAAAGTGTGCGGTGTTGTAGCTCCACCAGTCTAGGGCCGCTGGTTAATGGAACATCAATTCGGCCGTCTCCTCGTGGCTCGAGTAGTGGCCGCCGCCCCCGCCAAGCCCCAGTCTCGATGCCCGACCTCGCCAGCGTCCGCGTCCGCGTTCTCGTATTGATCGGGCGGGGCGCGACGAGGGGCGGTGACGGCGGGGGCGGGGCGCGGGCGGGATGCGAGCTGCGGTCCGCGGGCGGGGCGGGACGGGGTGCAGGCGGGGTACGAGCGGCGGTCTGCGGGTCGCGGCGGCGGGGCCCGACGCGCGCGGGTGCGGTCGGCGGCGGCGCGGGGGCGGCGGGGGCGGCGCGGGCGGCGCGGGCGGCGGGGGCGGGGCGGGCGCGGCGTGGGTGCGACGTAGCGCCGGCGCCGCCCGAAGAAGTGCGTCGCACGCGGAGGCATGGGCGAGGCGAGGAAGCGGCTCCAGTGCGGCAGAATGTTGTGTGGTGGATGTCAAGAGGGGAGCTGGTGGACAGTCGGTTCAACAGTGAGTAGTAGTGGTGTGTGAGTCAATGCTTAGATGATCTGTTACATTGTTCGAGTGTGAACAGTGAGTATTCATGCGGAATTGAAAGGCACAGTCATACACGAGTGCTATGATTCTAGGAAAGTACGAGCTTTTTTGTTGTTGGTTTTCATCAAATATGAGTGTTTTAGAGGCTAACAAAGGTTAAACGACTATTTTCCTTTACAATTGTAATCATCGTCATTTGAGCATTTTAACGTCATTGAACACTTCGGTTGTAGCGGACGGTCCCTGCCGTCGGTTGTTTATTTTACAATTTTCTTTTTAATAATTTCTGTGTACGGAACCAACATCACTTTCCATACTATTAAAGTTATTAGATACTAAACAAGTTGCAGCGTGGCAAGCAGCGTGGAGATGCAGTAGCTTGGAAAACAACATGGCGATACTTTCACTTCTATGTTTACAATTTCACAGTAACTCTTTCTGAGAAATAGATTGAAAATGAGTACCAACAAAAACCTACATACATACACATCCTTTCACTTTCACGAAACGTTTAAAATGTATGAACAAAAACGGTAAACATGCCCACCCAAAGTGACTTCGAAGTCATGTAAAATGTTTTATTGATGAACTGACCTGCCTTCTGAAGGTCAGTAGTACGTGACGCCTACGCGAGAAATCGTTACGAGAATATCGTGCGATTCTTTCGGTTTGATGTAATTGATTTTTGTAAGCGAACTGCTATAATAAAATATTTACAATAATAATATTTTTGAAAATAGTGACTATTGGTGAAAATATCCACAATTTAGAAGTTCTATTGACCAAAAGTTTAAAAAATATTATTGATTATGCTACTCTAACTTGAAAAAGTTACCCTTTGTTAATGCGTTAGCGGAAAAATTTGCATTTAAAAGGAAGCATGATTCATCCAGTGACTAGAGTGAGCAAACTGAGTCAGAAGTAAATGTTAGTGGCTATGGTGCTAACGGTCATATGTCCGATATAGAAACAGAAAGAAAATGATAGAAATGGAACGGATGTGGCGTAGTTTATTATTCAAGAATAGAGGGGAAGTGGATGTTTATTGAAAGTGAAAGTTTTTTACAAAAACAAAGAACTAAACAACACAATTTTTCGATAAAATGCTTCAGAAAACTGAAAGCAAAGTTTAGAAAAATGAGTCACGGCGGGTTTTTGGTCAAATAAGAAAGGCGTGCATTGAAGATGTTGAGCAGTATTTTGGGGACTTAAGGAATCATTTATTGAATTAACACTATGATAAATGGCTAAGGAAAAAATATTTGAGTTCCGAAAGCAAAAGGCTTTGTGGAGAATTATTAAAATAGTAAATTAATCCCCATTAGTGTTTTGGAAACCTATTTATTACTTAATTTAATTATATTTACCCTAACAAATAATATATTTTATGTTATTTGTTTTATTATATATTATGGATATTGCATATTGAAACTGATTTTGTTGTTTTACTTGCATAGAAAAACGTTTAAACATTTCGAGCTAATTTGTGAATTATTAACATTTTTTTCCTGGTTGAATAAGTATGAAAATTTTAGAAATCGGATACGTTTTTATTACTCTCCGTTCATTAGCAACATTTGTCGTAGATTTCGTAAAGTGCAAATCGTTTTTTGCAGCGAGTGAAATCATTGCAAAGAAAGGGAAAAGAAGTGGGGATGCGTTGTGCTGTTGAGTCACCAGGGACGGAGCAGGGTGTCAGTTATTTTGGAGGTGGGGGAGGCAGTAGCAAATGAATGGCAGGTGAACACACGAGAGATTGCAGGTAAGTGACAAAGAGTTCTGAAAGGATTTGATGGAGAAAATGAATGAGAATGGTCGAATGGCGGTTAATGCAATGAAAGGAGTGTTGGAACGTAAAGGGCTGATAGGTGATTCGATCTCTACGTGATGAAACTGGTGAAATGATGCAAAACGTATTTGTCCGAGGGCGAGTTTAGTGGAAACTCGAGTTACAGAATGGCGACGCCCTACTGAAAAAAAGAATGGTTGTGGAATAGGCTATGAGTGTGTATGATAAGTGTGGGGAGCTAGTTGGAGAAACAGCAATCATGTAGGTGGGAAAACTGTCAGAGGATAAAGCAGCGAAGTAGTAGGCGGAAAAAAATGAAAGAATTTTCGAATTGTAGAACGTAGAATTGTGAGATAGTGACTTGTCGCTGGACGATCGGAATGGAGAGAAGCGGAGTATGTTAATGAACGAGCAAATGAATACTTTAGTCACTAGGCCGGTTGCAGAAGAGACTAGGGCTGGACGGGAAGAGGTTGAGAGCAAGAGGGTTGCTGCAAAAGCCGACGTGTCAGCGAAGACCAGAGGAGAGGCTAAAAGAACAGTCGTGAAACCGAAGGGATGAAATGGCGCCAGATCTTTGAACCAAGAGCAAATTGCAAGAAATGGCGAGAATGCGCAGCAGGATGGATGTGCGGACGTGTAATCGCCGAATGTAGTAGATTGGTAGATGTGCAGATGCTTTAAACCAGACATGTCAAGGTAGCGGGCAAGGTAACAAGCTTACTAGAGCTCGCGGACACTGCGTCCAGAGAAATTGGCGCGAGATTCAAAAGTGAGAGCTGTACAAATTCCTCCGGAGTGGCGGTTCGTCACTGGATACCTGGTCATGACAGTCTTTGGGAGAAGTTACTTGACTCTTGAAAGGAGTTATTGTCACAAATTTAGCTATATTAATTCCCATTTTCTCTTTAAGGAAAAGAAATTAACCATTACATGTAATAATCGATCAGTCCAGTTTCAATTTCTCATTTGAGAGTAATGTTAAAAACACTGAATCAAAATAATCTTAATTTTGTAATCCTGTTTACTTAAGAGCATGACTGATATAAAAGCATGAACTTTATACTTTCAGATTAAAAGGTTTAACAGACAAATATTCTTGTCTGTTGAACGCGCTGTCCGTTCGTAAGCGAGAATTGTTACCTTATAGAGACTTGTTAATATATTTCACATTATTGGTAAATACAATAAATACGTGAAGTATTCAGTAACAGAACACAAAACGAAAACAAGGAAAGAATTTGCTTTTCAAACATATTCCTGTCATTTAGCAAAAATGTTTATATTAGGGAGAATTTAGAAAGGAAATAATAATCACATAGTAATAAGTAGTGAAGAACATTTACATAACACAATTCTCAATTATTTGATAGAAAAATCTGGCAAACATATTTTCGTACGATGCCATTCGTAAGCGCCTCGCGCCGCTTCAGCTTGCGCATGTACACCCCTTTGTGGATTTTAGGGGAAATGAGTTCTGAGTCAGGGGAAGTTGCCCGTGCCCGTACGAGCGCCGGGCTCCCTAGGCGGGCAAGTACGATTTGACGTGCCTACTTTAAACAGAGGCGAGTGGGTAGCGCAGGAACGGGTAGAGGAACAGCTGTGCGACTGCGAGTGCTGGAAGGGCGATGGATCTTCGGAGCAGCGGGGTGTGTGTAGGCGTGCTCAGGCCCGAGACCAGGCTGGTGGCAGGGCCAGCCGTTAAGGCCCATTCACAATGCAAACATAAGCATAAGCATGGCGTTAACATAAAAGTTAGGACTACGTCTACAAGTGGACTCATTCACAATGCGTTCGCATAAGCATAACACGTAAGACGTTAACTTAAGAGCTTGCAAGCTTCAAGCTTGCAAGCTATGCTTATGTCAGACATAAGGAATGAGCCAATCACAGTTCGTTAACTCAAAATCGAGTATCGAAGTGGATCGTGTCGATTCGTGTGCTGCGTCTCATAGCCAATAGAAACTCTTATTTTGCCTGTGTTTATGTTCGACATTGTGAATACGCCAACTCTTCGCTTGTGTTAATGTCTATGTCTATGTGTTATGCTTGTGTTTGTGATTGCATTGTGAATGGGCCTTTATGCAGGCGAGTAGGCTGGTGACCGAGCGGCCGGCGGGAGGCGAGTGGGTGGCAGAGGAGCGGGTAGACGGCCCGCGGCCGTGCACGCGCCGCTACGCAGAACAGGATGTCATTTGTTTTTTGCCCGATCGCCGTCCGCGCCGAGAGTAATGCTTAGTGCCTTTCTTCCCGCGTGGAATTTCCTCCGCAGATGTCATTAATTTGTAGCAGCACATAACTCTCCCGGGTAAGTACCCGGTGTTGGGAGAGGCTGCACGCGGCCAGAGGCGAGTGGCGAGTGGTTTCAAAACCGCCTTCGAGATGCTCGCACGCGAGGAAACCGTCTCCATCCATTCCTTGCTTACTATGTCAAGTGGCTGGGAAATATCTCTACGCCAAAGTAGAGATAGGTTTCATGCTAATATATGACAGCCAAAGAGAAAAGAGTAAGTTATTTCCCTTATTCCGCTAAGTATTGAGACATTTACTACTCAGAATATTAATATTTTCTTTCAACACTTGAATATTAACTCATTTAAAAAATATTTCATTTAAGTAGTTCGCGGTTTAGCGCAATAAGGGAAATAACTTATCGCGTCCTTCGTCCGCTTTCTTGCCCGGTATGTTGTGCCCAGCAGATCACATTAATGTTAGAAACACATACGATTAAAATATCATGAGTATAATAATTCTAAATATTTACAAAATAACAAATGGAACAAACTTTGCAATGAAATATACTGAATTTATCTTGTTATTTCAATTTGCTCTATAAATTTAAGAATGTCTTGACTTTAGATATATCCATTATTGTTTGGAAAGTTATTTAAATTAACGTAGATATGCTTATTTATGTCTTAAATTAACTTTACAATTAATCCATTACGTGATATGTTAATTTGTTGTATTCATATCAATTAAATCCTACGTTCTTATAATTAATCTCCAAAGAATAATAAACGAAATTTGTACATTCAAGTTATAATATTAGTCTTTTTATTATTGTTTGGACTCAAAAACTTGACACAACACATTTTAACGAGATTACGAAAAAACAAAAGTACCACGTCGCGATAATGAACGTCATTTATGTTGATCGAACATGATATCGGAGAACAGTTATGGATAGTTAGGCATGTTTTTGCACGTTCAAATAGAAGTTCTCTAAAACGAATAACAAGTTGAACAATGAACTACGTTGACATTGTTCAATGAACTTGATAATGTACAGCATGGGACTCATAAAAACTCTAATGAAATACATATAGTCAAACAAATGGCTAATACAAAGCTTGTGAAAAAGCTTTCAGCAAGCAAAGATTTTTCCTAGTGTAAGGAAACAGGTTTTTGAGCAATAAGCGTAAATTGGATGTGAAATGAGGCGTCAATAGTCTTCTTTAACCAATGTACCATAACCTATATCAATGGTAAGTAAATTGAAATAAAGAGTATGAAAGTTTACTTCACCATGGCTACATTCCTTGATAGACATTTCATGAAACATAAAAGTTAATGGGAACCATAAAAATATATTGATTAGCCACTTCGTATCTTTATACCTTGTAAGGTGCATTTAGGTTCAATAATGAAAGATATTGTAGATGCATTACACGTTTAGACATACTTTTATGTTCCGTGCAAATCTATAACACACAAAAATGTAATTATGAGATATTCTTGTTTCTTTCAATTACTTCAATTAAATTTTAGTAGTTTTTCATTGTAATATCTTTCTACATACTTCATCTACAAACATACACGCAGCACTGAAAAATTTCTTGAACTAACACTTACTTTTTTGCATTATTTGTACTCTTTGCTTTTTTTGAAAACTAGGAGATCAACGAACATCAGATCTGCACTATTTTTATAAGCGTACTTCGTAGTATTCGGGAGAAGAAATAAATTAAGATAAAATTTTGAGTAGTTTTTAAAAAATGTAATTTTTAAAATTGCTTTTATTTAACGCAAAATTACACAAAATACTACTCATATTTTTTAAAAATTGCATGCAATTTAAAGATGACCCATTTAAAGATATAATTCTGTAGAATAGATTTGATTAAGAAAAAATCTCTATCTCTAATACTGTAGTTACAGGAAAACGCTTTAAAACGGTAAGTTTTTGCAACTTTTAAAAAGTAAGCGAAAATGGAATCTGCACAATTTTAAAAGCGCTCTATCCGAGGAAAAAATTAAAGAAAAAATTCTTAGCCATATTTGAAAAAAATTGAAACTGTTGCTAAGGCGCGTCATATAAAGTACCTCCAATTATCAAAATATCCATTTCATTTTCTAGATCCTATGACATCAGCCAGATTGAACTGGAATAACGGTTTTAGTTGGTGAAAATTTGGCCTAAGGTTTAGTCGGTAGCATTGTTCACAGACAAGCAGGCATTTCGCCGAAAACAAATGCCACATGATGAATTAAGCTTTTTCAGGAATTCCTGATTACGCTAGCACAGATTCCCAAACTTTTTCTTTCATCAACCTCTTTCAAGAGAATTGTTTTCTTCATCGACCTCCTTACATTTTGTCTATAAAATGAGAACAGCAGTACCAGTATTGTTATATGGAACCTTTCGAAAATGGACCTGGAACCTTTCGAAAATGAGAAATAAGAGTGAGAGCTGCAGAAATGAGATTTCTTAGAGCTGTAAAATGGTACACTCTAGATGAAAAAGTTAGGAGTGAAGGAATACGTAAAGAGTTATCGATATTTAGTCTTGAGAATAAGATCAATGCCACTAAAATGAACTGGTGCAGTCATCTGGAGCGAATGATCAGAAGCCGAATTCCTTGGCTGGCGAGGGACTACAAACCAGCCGGCCGAAGGAGTATCGGTCGTCCGAGAAGAAGATGGTTTCCCGAACAGGCAGCCCTACCTAATCCATGAAATGAAGAAGAAGATATTAGTACAGCTTCCATAATACTGACACAAAGAATTGCACGTAAATATCTTGAAGATGAAAATTTCGTACACCAACATTTTCATAAATATCTCGATTTTTAATAATCGTATATGCTCCATTTTTGAATAACTGAGTATCTCCATTGTACTACATTGATTAAAAAATAATGAATGTTTTTTAATAACTCGGTATAACATTTCTTCAGTGCACATTGCGCGATAATTTTCTTGCACGATAGGGCACGTTGTGGATGCGTAGTTAATACAATTTCTTGAGTATTCTCAACATCCTAATTCCTAATGTTGTACGAGGAATGCGAAAGCTGAGTGTCGCATTTGTAATTTAATATTACAGGTGCATAGTTTCTAGAGTTTTCTGAACATCCTAATCCTAAGGATGAATGAGGGATAAGTAAGAGGAGGAGCAAGTTTGTCATGTATTGTTATAGATTTTTTACTTTATATGAGAAAACAATTAAGTTCTTTTTTTGTAATCAATGGGATCTTGATTATACTTATCAGCCGGTTTATATTTGGTTATTGATCCAAAACTCCTTGATCACTGACCTCCTTCAAAATTTCATCGACCTCAGGGGACTATACCTACCCCGTTGGGAATCACTGCGTTAAGAGGAGCTTGGTCAATGAGAAATATATTTTAGTTCCATCATTGTAGCCTTTACAAAATTGTAATTCATGAATACAGAATATACTTGTTTTGATGCTCAATTGATTTTTCAATTGGCATAAGAGACAATCACTTCTCATCCCAATCAAAGTTCAACATTTTTTATTTTTACATTTTTAAGTTTATTAAGATTTTTCAAGCTTTACTAAAAATCGGTAATTGTAATAGAATAGCTTCTTCTACAAATACAAATGCTGAGTTGCTTCAGAACATCAACTGATGCTTCACAGCAGGCGGTCCTAGGGATCGAGTCCCATCGGTGCCAGGATTTAGGATACCGGCTAGATAGCTACGTGAAACTCAGCTGCAGTCTAGAAGAAAATTCTAGAGGCTGGCTGCTCTGATCGATCAGTTTTTTCTTATCAACACCAGTCAAATGCCGGAGCCGAAACGGCAAAAGCGGCATCAAACGAGCGACGGATCGCGTGCGATCTTTCCTTGCTCTTTCTCGTCTTATCCTTACCCTTTTCTCACATTCTCTTCCACTTATAAGCTCTACACTACCACCCATGTCAGGAGACCAGTCGGAAGCTTCGAGCTTGTCCAGGCTGGGGCGGTGCAGTGCCCCGCTGGTAGAATATTCATGGATGTGTAAATCCGCCGCAAGCCGACGTGTAGGTCGGGGCAAGATGTCCAGAGGGGGAAGAACATCGCCACCTGCAGTGATGCACTACACTTACGGGACTAATGAACATGGTCGTTGACGCGCCTGGAAACACGATATAATCAATATGTCACAGAACAGAATATTTATTTATTACATATCTGTCTGTCTGTACTTGACAGCCCGCGTACGGGCCATGGCCTACCAGCAGTGTCCCAGCCTCGCGGCCATGGATTAAGGGGGTACGTGTGTTTGGCGTGAAGACATTCCCACGCCCCATACTGGTCTGAGAAGTGATCTTATCGCCACACAGCAACATATACTGGAATATTGCAAGGAAAACGCACACTATAATCTTGCCGGACCGGGAATCGAATCCGGGGACGCGTTATGGAAAGCGAGCACTCTTCCCAATGAGCTAAACCGCCAGAGCACACATTACGTATACCAGTATGTTTTGTAACATTTTATGCATTTTTTTCCGAGACGTGGGGACTCCTTTGGATGGGGTCCCTAAGTAACAGCTTATTTTTTGCTTGTAGATAAATCATGCTCTGGACCAGTGCACTAATTACCCGATTGCGATCTTGACGAATCCATCACTTCATCCGCCCGTCCTCGCGAGCGGCGAGCGCCTTCCGTGCCGCCGCGGCGGAGAAATACACTTTCCGCGCCCGCGTCGCCGCGAGGCGCCAAGGCCACAGCGCGCACCTGTGCCCTGCTGCATGCGCCGCTCGCGCCGCCCGCCCCCCGCCCCACCCCCGCCCCCTCATCGCCACCCCGCCCCCGCCCCGGCGACGGCGCAGGTTCTGCTCAGCCACGCGGGGCATGCGGGACATCCTTGAGTGCACGAGGCCGGCTGGCCGGCCGGCCGGCCGGTCGGCAGCTGGACGGGACGAGGGAAGGCAAGGGGCGACTTGGGAAGACGGAAGAGCTAGACGAGGGTGCGCCGTCTCGGGGATATGCGGTGCCGTTGCCAGGGATAGGGGAATTCAGAATTCACGAAGATACGCGCGTGACAAAAAGAGGATGCGGTGAGGAATAAGAGGAAAGAGTGTGTGATGGGTGTAATTAAGAGCAAAACTCAGAAAATGCTTTCATTATCCGAAAGATGTTTGCTCATGACTACAGTATATCTGTATATCACAACTATCATCAGTATTGAGAATTAGAAAAGGATCTTCGACTGATTATATGTTTAATAAAGTCAGCGAAAAGTAAAATATAACCTGTGTTTACGTTTGTCTAATGCCTTTAAATTTAAAGTAAAAAAAATATTTACTTTTAATGTAATAAGTGTAAGAAACCTTTTTCTAACAGGTAGAATTAGTTATATTCCTTAAACTGACTGGACATCTCTCGTAATGAAAGTTCATGAGTTTAATTCCTTAACATAAAAATTGTTCTTAAATAGTGCACTACAACAATAACATTGGTTTCAATTGAATGGCAGTGGGATATTTCACAGAGATACAATTTTTCTCGTCACAATTGATTAGAAATCAGAATAAAGAGATTATTTGTAATATGCATGCGCAAACTATAGATTTTTCAATGCAGTCATGAAGCGTATTCCAAAGATATGTAATCGGATCAGCTATTGTCATTATTAACACGAACAAAATGTGACACATGTGCATTGCATGAATGCATGCAATAGCAAAGTATTAGTACAACGCGGGTTATTTCCGTGCCTGGAAGCCGTAAAATTACTCTAAATAAATACAAGATTATTAAATGGTACAGACAAAAAGTTGTAATTCTATCCGTTATCAGTTGTCTTCCTGTTTTTATTCTCTGATGACTGAATAACGGGTCAAATTATTAATATCCGTTTTTAAAACATTAAAATAATAACATTTAATACATTAAAATTCTTCTAACTAACATGCAAAGAAATAGCTTGGGTTGATTTCCAAGTTATGACAATAAAAAATGTTAAAAACGGTATTTAAAGCTTTCTAAAACTTCCATATTGTATTCAAGTATTTTACAAAAAAATCGGATTTAAAAATTACGAGACTTTTTTGCGGGGAGAGATGATGAGATTCATGAGAAACTATACATTTGTTTGCCTCACACACTTGATCGATTTAACGTACAAGTAAAATCAAGCTACAAGTTTACGGCAAGAAACCCGGACAATCGTATATTATTATTTGATCTTTGCACACACTTCTTGTGCTTGAAATTGGAAGAATAATGATGTTATGATTTAATTTATTATATGCGAGCTGATCAGTACTTTAGATAAATTCTAGCGAACTTTAATTATTAGTCGCTATTAAAAACGTTCCACACATTACTCACGAAGATAAATACGGGCGACCTGTGTTTATAGAACAAGTAACAAAATATTGACATGGCTATCACTCAAAATGCCGGTTTCTTAAAGAGCAATTGTGTGTGAAAACTCATCTTTCTTGATTCTTATATAGTTATTCTCTATCTCTTTCATTTCTATTGTCAGTTGACTCACCATGACAAAAAAAGTTTCACAAGTAGAAGTTCATTTCTCTCTTTTCAACAAAACGGCCTACATGTTTTCTAAAGAGAGAAAATAAATAAAGCTCGAATTATTTCAACTCTTCCGTAAAGTGTTTCTCAAGATCTACACAGTTTGTACTAGTCTCTCCCACCCGTTTGTTGTTTCCTCAAATTTTCTACTGATTCATGATTTTCTTGTTGCTTTCACATCCATTTGACGCAAGTTATCTTCAGGTCATTTCAAACGCGCCTTCTCACAATCGAAATACTTGTAGTAATAAGGTCATTTTACTCGGTACAGTTTTCGTGTTACAGAAAGCTTGCGATTCAATCTGCATAATTTTTGTATGAAAACTTTGAAGATGTGTTTGAATTTTTTCATACAGACTGCGTACATTATCTAGGGCAATTCGTGGCAGAATCGTACACTAACGGTTTGATTTATGGCGGAAATCGCCATCCTAGTCAATTTTGTGGGTAGGTTAGCTTAGATTACGTACGATAATCAATTTTTTTGTATTGGCGGGACGGATTTGAGTTTTCAGCTTTCCTAGCGAGTTTTTTTCCTGCCACACGCAAATATGAGGTTACTGAATCTCACTGCTGCAGTCAAGACTTCCTCTATTCTTATTCTGGCATCCGCTAAAGTCTTCGCAGCTGCAACTATGCTTGCAGCTACATCAAGGACAGTCTTTCCATTTTTCCCTCAGTAATACTTAAGAAAAGTATTAATAAATTAGCTGAGAACGCACGTACACCAATGCCGCGAATGAACGCGCTCAGACGGCGCTATTCATTTGTTTGCCTGACGGTGTCCTGCGGCGACTCGTACCGAAATCGCGCAGACCGTGTAAACTCGACTTTTGGCTTCGTATACTTCTAGTTTGGGATCTTAAAGTTTCTATACGACAATCTACACGAAAACTGCAGCATGTAAACAGGTCTTTAGTATTTCCGCCGACTCGAGGGCCGCGTTCTACCTCCGTTGGGTCGCTCTGTTTTCATGGAGACGGTCGTACCAAGCACGTGTTCCCCTTCCGCCACGACCGCCCTCGCTGACGTCTTCCCAGGGCTCTCCAGCGCCTTTGTGCGACGCGGAGAGCAATTGGGTGGCGAGCCCTGCCTCCTCCTGCCGCCCTCGCACACCCTTTCTCCTGGCGTTTTTCTCGCGCACGTGCAGTTTGAAAGGTTCTCTGCGTTGGTGCGGCGTATGCCGCGCGATAGGACGGGACATATTTCACATGTATTTCCTTTCTATTTAAAGTATATTATATTAATTAAGGTGAGTGACCGTTCGTTACAGGAAATATTTTTATTTTAGGGTCACTTCCATCAATATATAATACTTAATACCCCCGTGCATAGCAACTATTGCCCTCGTTACATCTGCGTTCTATTGTCCATTGTAGAACGAAAGTTATTACCAATAAATATTATTTGTGCGAATACATTAACTCTAACAGATATTCCTTCAGACGCTCAGTCCGCATTAGGGTGATGGAATGACAATGATGATAGGAAGGGAATGAGAAGAAAATACCGCGCGTACTTCGTTGCCCGTTGTAGAGGATACTGCTCCGGCATTCACCCGTACGTGATGAGGGAAACCACGGAAAGCGCTAATCGGAGTAGATGATTCTGGCTAAAGCCGCTTACTCACCGGCATTAATTAAAATCAAGTAAATTTTTGGCATCTAGAGGGGATCGAACTTCCGACCTTCCATTCGCTGGTATGGTGACTTCTAAGACGTGGCCTTCACGACGCTTATCCTTGCTAGTGTATATTCGTGGCGCTTTCCGTACCCAAAACGCATTTCTGTACTAATGCCAGGCCGGGACAAACTCAATTGGTAACACCATGGCATCCCACTCCTCGCGCGGTAACACCATCATAATACACAGCCACCATCAGCATCATCACCTCTTCTTAGAACTCATGGCACTCTCTGAATCTGCCACTTGTCATCTACGCGACAATTGCTACTCGCAACACTTTTTATCCTCTTCAAACGACTCAGTTGTTTCATTATTCTCGCTGTTACCGATAACCTTACATCATTATACTACATCTTTCCTCTTCTTAGTTATGTTTATGTTTTTTCCAAAGAATCACTACAGTTTCATTGCTAATACATTACCACGGTAACATTTCTTTTCTTTTCACTTAAATGTTGCTTTCCATCTTGTCATTTCCTTTATAGTTTTTTTCACTTGGAAATAAACTACATATAATTCACTAATTTGACGTAGTTATTTCTTCATCCTTATTTACACAAATTTTCCTTTCGCTATAATCGCTCTCACTCTTATATATTATTCTTTTTATCTTTTCTAGTTTTTTTGTTTATGTCCTCTTCGCGTCTCTACGCTCACCTCCTTTTTCTCTTTCTCCGCCGTGATAGTATTATCATCGTCGCTTCTTGGCGTGTGCCCCTTTTCACCTCGCTCCGTTGTCTTCAGCGGCCGAGAGCCCTCAACGGCCGCCTCGTGGGCGAGCTGCCCTAATTCTCGATTCTCCTTGCCTGTCTCCGCCTCCTGCCCCTTTCCTGCCTCGCTCCACCTGTCGACGTATCCTTTTTCTTTCTACTTCACTTCACTGCTGCGTATTCTATTCTCTTTCTTTTCAACGCTCTGTCCACCACTCCTGCAGTGCACTGTCTCTGTGAGTGTAATACGTACAAAAGCTTATTTTTAATTTCACATCCTCCGCGGACGGATGTCTGCAACCGTTATTTGCTCAAACGAATTTTACTACATGCTTAACGAAGAGAGACATCTGACAACATTTGCAGTGTAAGCCGATAGAACCATTATAATAGTACATGAATTTAGAAGTGAAAAGATGATAAAAAGGCGGAAACAACAGAAAATGTTTTAGTTCCATTCTCTTTCAGTGAATTACATTTTATACAATGGATTCCACAAATTCTTCAAGCAACTCACTGATTGTGTTTGCATATACTCATTTATGAAATTTCACTTTAAAATTCAACCCATAGATATCATCAATGATATTGACTTGAATGAATGAGACGGAATTTCTCGAAAGTCCTAACAGTTTTACATTAGATCTTAATATTCGCCGAAAATTACAATGTACAGACGCAAATGAGTAAATATTATTACAAATGCCCTAGAATTGAAAAATGTTTTCCTTTGAGATGAAAACGGGAATGTCACAACTGTCCAAATACTTGTTCGGGTGTTAAGATTAGAAGTGATAATTTTTGTACTGAATACGCTGCTTACATTGCAACCAAAATTGGCCCATGGTCATATTCTTGTCTTCTTAGCTACTAGCCTCTGCTTTTAATTAGGAAAATCACCCAGTCCAGATCAGGAAATCAACCAGTAAATTAATCGTTACCTTATTCTTTTTCTCGGCCGATTACGGATGCAAGTACCACGCAGCTCTGAAAGCAAGACTCACAAGCTCTATTTTTCTAATTGAATTTTCATTCGAATCTTGAAAGTATTATGCTCTAAACAATAATAAATCTTCTTTAATTCTGCATGTGTGTGTGTATGTGTGTGTGTGTGTGTGTGTGTGTGTGTGTGTGTGTGTGTGTGTGTGTGTGTGTGTGTGTGTGTGCATAGTGCGGTGATCTGTATGTCGCTCATTTTCCTTGCAATCTTACATAAAACCAATGTATTTTTCATGTATGCTCTAGAAAAATTAAGTCAAAATTGATACGAAATAGGGGAATGCACGTGGAGATTCATCTGGCGAAATTATCGCGCCGAAGTGCCCGGGGACACGGCCGCGGAGCGAACTTCGCAGCCGGGCCGCGCGCTTCGCCAGGTGAGCAGGGTGCGCGCCACCGAACGGCGGGGAAAACGCCGCCCTTCCCCTCCCCACCCCTCCTGCTGTCGCCCAGGCCGCCCCGCCCCCACCACGGCGCCATCAGCGCCCCTACCGCTGCTTCAGTCAGCTGCTGGCGGGTCGATAGCGGCAGGCTGTGTGGGAGGCAAGGGCGGGGGCGGGTGAGGGTGGGCGAGGGCGGCCGAGGCGGGGGTGGCAGCGGCGGAGGCGGGGGAGGGGCGGGGGCGGTAGGCGGAGGCGGGGGCGGGCGTGCGCGGAGAGACGGCGGAGGGCAAGGTCACGCGTTCGCCGCCCCGGCCGCCACACGGCGCCCCGCCAGCCGCGGCCCGGGCGCCGGGGCCACCGGGCGCCCCGCAAACCTCTGTCCGTTAGGGGAACACTCATTTGTAATAGTTACGCTATGCACCGAGGGCATTAAAAGGTGTTAATTCGGACTACAACAAGTCCTCAGGCCAAAGGCCCTTGGGGTTTTTGTCACCGCTTGATCGTTAGAAACAGTTAACGCCCGTGGTGCATACAAGATTTTATTTTTACCTAATTTTAGTGATTCAGATTACTTATTTACTAATGAACTATTTGTTAACTTGACTCGATTTGTAAAGTCTTGTTTTTCACCTGTCTTTTCATATTTCCCTCCTATAATTCCCATTTATAATTCCCTCCATAAGAGATCGTGTAATTCAAGTGTTTTCATACTTCCCTCGTGTGGTTACAAGGGATACTCTCCATCCAAGTAAGTTATACATCGCGCTCCGTAACGAAGGCAATAACATGCAATACTGTGTCAGTAAAATTTTTTTTTCCCTAAAATTCTTCTATCATGTCGAATAAACTGTCCCTAATATAGTATCGAAGAGCCGCTCGTAACTCTCCTCGTCCGTTAAGGATTTCAACAACCCGCCGTCCGTTAAGAATAATCGAAATAAATGAGTTGCAGCTGGAGATGACATTTAAGTACTACTCTCATTTCAAGAAAAAGTTTTATATATATGAATTTTTCGTTTAAGAAGGTGGTATTAGGAAAGGGATTCAACGACACACAGCTGATGTTATAAACAACGGACTTAGTTGATGAAAACTTCCGATATTGCCTCGAATTACGAACTTCGCATCCGATACTTCATTCATTTTGCTAATGAATGTATAGTGGGAAAATACGTACGAGTATAGTACGAGTATACTACTACGTAAAATACGTAGTAGTATATTAAATTATATATATATATATATATATATATATATATATATATATATATATATATATATATATAATTATGCACTATCTTCCCCAAATTTTTAGGCAACTCTTTACGCGCAGATATGCGGCACGTTTCATTCTGTCGCACTCAAAGAGATTTCAGTACCTGTCGAATATTTGTCTTGTAATCAGGGGTATATCTTACATGTGTAAATGAATATAAATCATTTATAAGCAATTTTCCACATTATGTTCACACACAAAAAGTTTTCTACCCTCTGCATGTCCTAAGGAGAGTGTAACATTCATTATGAGACATTCTGTATAATATGGTACAAGGGGAAAAAGAAACTGTATTCCTTTTAATCTTTTATACCTAAAAGATAATGCATTTTCTAGAGATTCGTTAATTTTCAAATCAAGTGAATTAATAATTTGAAAACAGCCTACGTACAACTTTTATCACAGATATTACATGAAATGGGCGCAAATATACAACAATTTGCCTGTCTTCATTTCAAGTTTCACTTTCCCGAAAACATTTTACATGTCATTGTACCTTATTAGCATGCATTCTAGGGTTAATTATAGAATTTATTATTGATTTTTAGAAAATTGTTTGCAAATGTCTTAAAAACTGTAAAATCGGAATTTTGCAAATCTCATTAACGTTTTGAATTGGTGTAGTAATCTGTTAGGTTATGTAGTAGAAAAATAGTATTATTTTTTACTGTAACAACACTACGCAAATTATTATATTATTTTATCATTGCTTCACTTTTCAATGACGATCAGTGAAGTCCAAGATTCAACATGTTGCTTAAAGTAATGCGTATTAGGGTATATTTTGCCTTATAATGAATGTGGGATATAGTGCTTGAAATTTGAAGTTATGAAATTAAGTATTTCTATCTAACTTGACAGTTTAAATGTGCATTAAATCCGTAGTAAGTTAATAATAAATGAAAACAAAATTAACGTATACAGATTCTTTCACCTTTTCAGATCTTCAGATCCTTTAACATTTGAAAGGGAATCATTGCTTTGGCCATAAACTCGAATCGTTAATAATAATAAAACGACTCTAGAGTATGACATTTGAAGCTAATTGCCAAAATAGTATGATATTTTGCTTTCACTACTGACATAAAAATTCTGTATTACCTAATTCGAGTAGAATTAATAATTAAGTTATCCATCCTTTCACAAAGAAACGTAATTGGAAAGTCACGAAAGTCTTTTTAGGGAAATAAAATCAATAATTGGTGCTCATTTTATTCTGTATTTAGAGATCTACAGCGTATCCTTTTGCCTCCTAATTTTCATCTATCAATACGGTTACTTAGCATAAAACCAAGTATACATTTTAAAATAGAATTCTTGCCATATCCATGGATATGTTTTATTTATGAACAAGTATATCTTAACGGTTTGCCTATCCCCTTAGCCCTCTGCGATCTAGAGGCGTCTGCAAACCTTCAGGGACACTAAGAACACCTCTCGGCTAGATCAAGTCCAGGGCAACCCTCTACCTCTTGTTGGAGGTAGATCCATAATGCTCCTCGCAAATACAACTCGCAGTCATGTCCCGGCGCTTGTACCTTTTCGCAGGAATAAAGGGAGAGTTCCCGATAACTCTGATGCTGTTGTCCTTAGGACCATAGCATAGGACTATCGTTTTATCATTATCATGTACAACCAAGAGATGTAGTGAAGTGAAGGGTCTGATGTTAGTGTGAGCTGGACTAGAAAGGAAATGCTCCGATGAACTGAATATACACATACCTTACGAGCAATTCGGACTCATAGCCTTGTGATCTTGAGCGCACCTTTGCTCTAGATCCGCAGCCACCGGGTTGGCCACCTGGTTTATTTCAGCTCATTTATCACTGCAAGGAGTGACCTCTAATTTTGCGGCCAGCACGCCAACTTTTCATATGAAATCCCAAATATGAAGTCTGGGCGGAGTTTGAGGTGAACAACGCCAGATGATCGCGGGTGATTTCCTTGGTCTTCTCCCACTTTTCCTGCACTTTATTGCATCAAGTTTACCTTCATTCTCGTTATTCGTCACATTATCATTATTCAACATTATCATCATACTTCAACGACAATCCACCGCCAAGGAGACGGCCATGATGAGATAACAAGACTTCGGAAAATAATTTTCATTTCTTCCCAATTCATTCATGGAAAAAATCCATAAAATAGTGTTGGTTTGTAACACGTAGGCGTTTCGAGATTTGCATTTCGAGATCATTGGCTCCCCTCCGACACGGGCTGCAATTGCTGGGAAGTTTCTATTTGGCGTAGCTTTGCCGGTAAATTTTGACTCCTACAGGGAACCCCACAACAACGGTCACAAAATTTCATCCACTACTTGCGTTACTGACTTAGGGCCCCTGCATACGCGCGTTGCGTTGACGCGCTTTAAGAAAAGCGCGTCGTAGATTGATCTTATGAACGACACACGAGCGCTTTGGCCGTTACGCATAAGATACAATGTTATTTTACTACGCGCGCTACTTAACGCGCGTAAATGTATCGCTTCTGAGACACAGGCCTTAGGGAACATGAGATACTGTGAGGACAGAATAGGTCAAAGAATTTAATTTTGCCGAGCGTGCCTCACACGTGACATGACCACTGTTACTTTCCGCATTTCGAAAATCAACGCACCTCAACCGAAATTGCACCCTGGAGTATTCTGTAAATTGAAAGGCCACCCACCAAGGGGAAGCAACCACTCATCCGATCCAGACCCACAATCAAGCAAATACAACAAGCATTGTGCTCGCGGGCTCATCTGGGATCATTGGACACCGGGACCAAAATAAACCCCGAGTGATGCACGGGGCATGTGCGCCTCCAGAGACTTTCCTGCTCGGGAAAGAAACCAGGCGCAGCTCCCCGCCGCGTCGCTCAGGGCGCACCTGTCCGTCGGCGCAAGAACTGCCGCCCGCCGTCCGGCCGCGTTCTGCGCTGGGCAGCGCGCAAAAACAGCGGTTGCTTCTCGGCTGCGGCTCTTGGGGCGGGGAGCGATGGTGGTGGAAGGGGATTGTGGCGGGGACACGCGCGAGGCATTCTGACTTCATTGGGGGTTAGCGTACACAGTTGCGAATCGGAGAGTGAAGCTTTCGGAGGTGTGATTCAAGAATCAACCTCCCAAAGCTTCGACGAGGCTTACCAGAGACCTACTAATATTGAAATATTGAACATATGTAATCCAACTAATTATGAAAAAAACTACAACTTTTCATAAATTCCGGGTTTTGAAATAACATTAAACCCATTGTGGTTGTTATTTATTTTATCCATATAAATTAAAAATGTTCCATTTGGAATATTCAAGTAATTAATACATCTCAATGCATTTTAAAATAATTTTATGTACATTTTATAGGCATTTTGTTAAACAAATTTATTGTGTTTTTTAATATCTGATTTTTTATTTTTCTGTATCGGGATCAAATAATTAAAATTCTTTTGATCTATTTTTGAACTGTCAGTCGGTGGTCCAATTGCGACTTGAGAGTCAAAGAAAAAGAACGGTTGGATTGCAATGGGGTGACGGGATTGTTGTGACGATGGCGGATGCGTTACGTTGAAAGTTTAATTGGTGATTGAATTTGTCTCCTTCAAGTTTGGAGCTGCACGTGTATGATAAAATAAAATTCTGCAACTGTATGTAATATCAAAATGACTGAGAGACATTTTATGCCTTGGACGGAATCACGTTTCAGTAAGACATAGTAGCGATGAAAACTAGTAGGGGCAAACACGGAATTAATAGGTATTCGTTATAACCATGGAGATGGCTCCAGTACGAAGGTAGGAAACGTCCAGTGCCGAAGAGGAGACCCAGGTAGTTCAAGAGGATCTGCAGAGTTATGATTGTCGAAATAAATATGCAACAAAGGCCGAGAAGACAGAGAAAAGTCAGCATCTAGCCGGAAAACGAGCCATGTGGAAGTCTAGCCACAGTCTAATAAGAAAACTACAACTCTACAGAAAACTACAGCCACGCCATCTGTCACATTTGCTCAGTGATTTTCAGGTCATGTTTAGCTGCTTCAAGAACGTACCGAACATAATAACATCAGGGTTTCTTACGAAGAATAAACGGCATGTTTTCCGGGTTCTTCGCGTTCAGTGATATTCCTGTTGCAGCATCGGCTATATTTCTATTTGTCCGTCTAATCCCATATCGTCTCGAAGTCCTTAAGCCTCGTACTTGGTTGCGAGCACAGGCTGTAAGCGGCTTCGGCGGCTGTGGCGTCGCGGGTTGGCGGAGAAAGGCGGGGTGCGGGTGGCACGGGCAGGGCGGGGAGCAGGGCAGCAGGGCGCGCGGGGCCGTGGCACGCGCCGCTGCGGTCGCGGGGCCAGCGTTGCCGCCCCCACTGCCGCCGCCGCCGTCAGCCCTGCCGCGGCCTCTACGACCTCGCTGCAGCGCCCTAGCTCCCAGCTCTCAGCCCCAACTCTCAGCTCCCACCACTCACATATAACTCTCAGCTCCCAACTCTCACATATAACTCTCAGCTCCCAACTCTCACATATAAATCTCAGCTCCCAACTCTCGGCTCCCGACTCTCCGCTCCCAACTCTCGGCACCCAACTCTCAGATCCTAATTCTCAGATACTAACCCCCATCCCCCAACTCCTTTCCTCCAACTCTCATCCCCAAATTTCATCCCCCCACTATTATCCCCGGACTCCCATTTCCCAATTTACATCCCCCAAATCCTATCCCACACATCCCATCCCCCATTTACCATCCCCAACGCCTATCCTCCCAACTTCTCTCCTCTTTGCCATAGCCACCAAACCTGCAACGTTACTCAAACAGGAAAATGTAAAACGAGCTGTAGCGCGCGATCAGATTATACCCACACAAGATACACGCCCACGCACAATCATGCTCCCACGCACTTAAATAGGCACACACACACTCACTTGCGTGCACGCATGCTCACTCCTTCACACTCACACACATGCATACATATACACACTGTCACACATTGTACAAACAGTGAGGTTGAGGTTGGTTGAATATTGAACAGCTGTGATGGAGGATAGAGTAATGTTGGAGAAGGTGGTGATTAAAGATAATAATAGCATGTAGATTCGATGAGGTTAGTAAATCACCGAGAGGCTGCAAAAAGGATGGCAGCATTTAGTTCCTTGGTCTTTCCTTACGTTTTTAAGAATGCGTTGATGACGAACCATAATTCCCAAAACAATCTTGGTAAAAATGTCAAATGAATAGATATATTCTAGATAATGAAAAGATGAGAACTGAATGTATTTGCAAACTAATAAACATAGATTACTACTGGTTGTCAATGCTGTGATTTCTGGATTAAATAATGACGCAATGAAAATTAGTATATACCATAGTTGCGAATAACGCAAGGTCAGTTTGCACAACGCAAATGTATTGTTAAATTTGTCTAGATATTTGGTGATTTTCATTCGAGATAAACTGTCCGTCAAGAGTAATGGGTAGAAATAATTTTGTATTTATCGTCAATAGCCTTGCTATTCTATTAAATGTGAAAGGAGAAATGTTCTGGAAATCGCACACATGATATTGCAAGTCCAGTGTTACATTTTAAGTAAATATTAATGTCGTTTATTCAAATACACCTTACGACTTTTAAAATTGCACATTTCCGGTGAGATACCATAATGAGTGACTTTTAGTTTTCCACAATTAGTTACTTTTGTACATTCCCAAGACATTGTATGGTAATTGAATCGATAAGAACGTTTGCCTTTTGTGATCGCGGGTGGTTGTTCACGCTTTATGGCGAGAAAAGCGAAAGCCGCCGGCGCTCTCAACATTAGTCAGACACCAAAACAGATACACTAGTGATACACTGATGCGCTGCAACGAAAACAATTTACAATTCTACGTTAATTGAAGTTGTTGGATCTAAAGCATGAGCTTTGATAGGTGTCCGTAACCCTACTTCAACATGAGCTGTAAAGTGAATTAGAGGAACGACGTAACTAAGTTACATTATCTATTACTCCCGTCTTTCTCAGCAAACAGCATCTGGTTAGTGCAGAGACCGTTGTAGAATTAAATATTGCTAGACACCTGGAAATACTATTTTACGTACAATAAACACACCATGGTATCAGGGATTTTCAGTCCTTCGAAAATCCACATCATTAGAGAAAACTCTAATATTAATCTTCGCTGGGGCAGTGATGAATATTGGTAAGAACCAACTTCCTACGTAGAGGCAAATAACTGATACTTATGTCAGATTTCTAAACAGGAGAATTCGGGGTACTGAAGTACTCGATTATATTTTATGGTGAAACATGGCCGAATTTATACCAGGGAGTTACTGACAACAACAATTTTCTAGTGTGGTCCATATTCTTAGTTTAGTGTTCAAAGGACTGATAATATGTAAAAAGTGGGGTCTGATTGGTCGAGTGGAAGAAAAATTTTTGAGAAACAGCAACTAGAGATGCTATAACATCACATAATTTCTGGCATTATTTAAAAATTGCAATTTTCGAAAATTCAGAAACTTCAAAGAAATTGAGACATATACCATTATTTTAATTGTAACTTGTTTCATCTCTGGAAAAAAATAAAGAAAAAAATTGGAGCGGATTTTGAGAACATGTATATTTTATATATTATGTTAATTTCAAACGCAAATTACGCGAAAACTACTCTTTAAAAGATATTCATAGCCTATTTTAAAGAGCTGATTTTTAGATCAGATTTTTTTCTGAACGTAAAAATCACTATCTTCAATTTTGTAGTTTTGAAATATTAACGTTTTGCAATTTTCGAATATATAGGGAGTTCTCTGGAAATGAGACTAGCATATTTTTTTACTGTTCTTTAATACCTAAGGAGAGAAAATTTAAGACAAATATTGCGACTGTTCATGAAAACAAATCTGTAAAAATTAAAAAATAGCCTATATTTTAAGCAACATTACGGGAAAACTGATCACGTTCAGGGCCTCGTTCATGTAGCGTACTCGCGCAAGCCGTCTGTAGCACTCGTATTATTATTCCCATCAATGTCCGTGCCGTTGATTGATTTACGAGTATTAATATGTGATACCGTGAGCTTCAACTGCTAAGGCCATTAGTACCGTGAGTGTAGTGCATAGTTTTTCTCGGGAGTTGGTGATGGTCTTCCCCCGCTGGATGGTGAGATTCGGCGCCGACCTACCGTCAGCTAGCGATTTTTTCTCAACCAGGTGTATCCCATCTGCAGGGTACCACCCGAGTTGGGACAAGTTCTAAGCTTCCGACCGGTCTCTCGACATGTGCGGTAGTGTAGTGCATGTAAGTGTGAGTGTGTGAAAGTAAAGATAAGAATAGGATAAGGAAGTGGAAGGAAACATCGCGCGCGGACCGTGACCCATTTTTTACGGTAATTCTCCGGCATTCGCCTGGAGTTGATGGGAGGAACCACGGAAAATTATTGATCAGAGCAGCCGGTCGCTAGAATTATTCTCCAGACTCTGCCGACTGAATTCGACCAAGATATCTAGCTAGTGTAGAAAATCCTGCCTCTCTCGAGATTTGAACCTAGGACTTCCCAGTCACAGGCACTGCAGTGATACCATTAGCCACCCTTGATGCCCTGAGCCACCTCTGTAGGTCTGTCGACACTGGATATCACGTTCCAGTTCGAGAGGACTTCGACCACCTCTCCGGCCGGCAGATACCCCTCCTCTAGTACGTTAGTAGATGCCCCAAGGGCTTTGAAGGAATGGACATCCAACAGTTCTCTTTCAAAAATGATATTGCGCAAAGTTTTTTTTCAGCTTTTGAGATGTAACAGATTGATCTTCAATAATGTTACTAACGAATTTAATTATTTTTTAAAAAGGTTTTCATCATAAAACACACAATGGTTTTTCCACGTTCCTCAGCGAGTCACGAGATGGTAAAAAGAGATCGACAGTGATTTCTTTGTACACAAGAACATTTGGAGGACATTTCGAGTTCATCAACAATATGAATTAATTAGCGACTTTTATTCTTCACGTACTACTTCTGATACTATATGCAACACAATTCAACAACTCTATGCAGTGGTATGGGCTACAGGATTTGCTTGAAAGATGTCCTTGAGTTAACGATGGGGTTAATGCGATCGAGTCAACGCATCGGTTGGGAAAACATCAGATTTGCAATCAGAAGTGCACAAATGTTAGATTGAAATAGCAGCATATATACAGATACATCAGAACTTCACGATGTTCGTTTTAAAGCACCTTTGAAATTGGCAAGATTTCTGGTCAAAAAGACAGCTCTTTCGCGATAACTGGTAATGAATGACAATCGCTTTCCTTCGCTTTTCTTCTCCTGATGTAAAAAATATAGGCAGGTCATTTTGGAACAAAGGGCACAATTTGCAAATTGTTTGATTTAACTGTAAGTAATATATTTCATGTAATGTGTATATTCAAAATAAGTGTTTAATGTGCAAATATTGGGAAATAGAGCAAAAAAGGGGCAGAAGGTCTATTTAGGTGCAGTGGAGTGATTTAGATCCAAATTAGGTGCACAGTAAATTTCTGAAATGCTTTCTATTGGATTATATAACATTTTAGAAGTAAAAAATAAAAGCCCCCAATGCACTTTGTCTGTAAGTGCATCACCTAAACCTTCGGTCCTAAATTATAATATGGAACACAAGATATATGCATCACGCGTTATGCATGATAATACGCCTTCCGATTAATAATTATGTAATTACCTTAGAAATCGATGGTAATTACGTATGTTCTTAGTATTTGAATGATTAATTTTGAGACTGTTAATGTGGGAGCCAAAATGCGTCCATCAGAGTTCTCACATCATTATATTTTAACGTGGTTTGGTCTTCACGACTAAACAAACCCCGAGGGATGACGCAGCGATAAGAGACGAAAGCAGCGCGCGTGCTGCCGAGAGGGAGCTGCAGGACGGACGCGAGAGGTAGGTGAACTCGCGGGACAAGGAACTCGTCATGGGACAGGCCGGGGCGGCGACGGGATCGGGCACGGCCGGTGCAACGCGATCGCAGCGTTCAATCTCGCAATGGCCACACGGGAGGAATGCGGTCGGCTAAACCGAATCATTACAGCTCTCAATCCAGGGCCCCCTGCCCGCCGCCACCCCCCGCTGATCACAGAGGCGGCGTGGTCACGATCGCTGCAATCAAGCTGCCCCCGACGCTGTCCCCGCCTCCTTCACCACCCTGGCCCGGACACCCACCCCCGCCCCGGACACAATGGACTATTTTCCTCCTGCCACGCCACTATCCCCGCCTCCGGCACCCTCCATCCGTCCGGCCACCCTTCCCTCGCCACAAAGGGCCATTTTCCTTCTTGCCCGCCACTACCCGTGCTTCCGTCTCCCCCCCCCCGCCCGGACATCCTTCTTTGCCCAAAATGTCCCATGTTACTCCTGTCACGCCACTGCTTCACCTCCGCCACTCTCCCCCGTTCCGAAATCTCTTTCTTTCCCAATTTGTCCATCCGCCCCAGCCACTATCCCTGCCACCGCCCTCCTCCCTCTCGTCCAGACACCCTTCCTTTCCCACACTGAGCCATCTTCCTCCTGTCGTGCCACTATCCCCGCCTCCGCCAGCCTCCCCCCGCGCAGACACCGTTGTCCAAAATGGTCCGTGTTCCTCCTGCCATGTCACTATCCCCGCCTCCGCCACACTCCCCTCACCTGAACTCCCATCCTTCTACAATTTGTCCATCTTCCTCAGATTTTCCTTCCGTCTTCCCGTTCCTGTTTCTACCTTCCCCCCTGCCTTGACCTCGCTTCACCCGCCCTAACCTTCTCTTTCCGTTCTTGTCTCCTTCCTCGCTTTCCCCGACCAAACACTATTCTCGCCTCGCTTCACCCACCCTTCTTCCGGTGCCTCCATACACACCCTCCTCTCCTCCACGACCGGATATTTTACCTACCCCACTTCTGTGCATTCATCTTCGCTTCTTCACGTCTCCATCTCCACCCCATCTCGCCGTTGATACACTACTTTCCCCGTGTCGCTCTATCCAATCATTTTCCTCTTTCCCCGTCATCTCAGCCCCACAACCTTGTGATGTTTCCATTTCCACAACTTGCTGGCTGTGTATTATACTAAACAATTAATTTCATTAAGGCTTCGAATTGGTTTGTCCATTACAGAATGGACTCCGCGGTGAAGATAATTAAGGTTTGATTGGCAAATTCTTTTCTATTTAGACTTTCAAATAGTAATAACATGGTAGCCGGTTGAGGGGCACTTATTTATAATTCCTTTCAATCTATTTCCACTCTCATAACTGCGCAGTTGCTGAACCCGCGAAATAAAGGTGATGGCCTGGCCGAGGAGATGGGTGCCGGTGTAATGAGATCCGGGTAAAAATAAGATATGTTCCAAGCTTTGCTTGTTTTTTCAAGTGATTACAAATGTACTAATTGTGATAAAGGAAGAACCATTAACAGCTAACATAATTCAGAAGATAAACAACGTACGCGCCACTCATCGACTCGGGCCACTTTCAGAAACAAAAAGGCAAGTAAGAAAGTAGAAATGCTGGCGGAGATAATTCGGAAGTATTGGTTATCTGAAATAACTTACCCTTAATAATTCTCTGGTAGTGGATAACTCACGATAAATAAATGAAATTTTTGAGACCATTTTCTAGTTAGTAAGAGTTTCTGTCACTCATTGGTCATCATAAAATACTAAAAATGAAGCTTCATAATTGTCATATCTATAACTACTATGAACTCTAATAATGAAGCCACTTTGAAAGAATAGCAGGGCTGAGTCGACCCGGATATTGTTTAGGCCGGAGCATCTTCACTTCATAGACTCGAAGGGTCGCGGGTTCGAATCCTGGATCGGGTTTGGCATTGGGTTTTGTATTGTGGCTGAGTGAGGCTCATGTGACTGACCTCCATGAATGACATCGAACCCCCTTTCTTCCATTTCGGCAGAATACGTTTCTTTATGACGGCACATATCATTCCTACGGGCTACGTTGAAATGGCGTAATAAGCGAGTTGGCTCCCCAACGTCTAAAATCGTGAAAGTGTCTAGTGGTGGCCAAGGACTAACTCGGAAGTTGGTCTCTCGATAGTCCGAGAGGCTACCTCGGAAATGGAAGGTGAGAGTAGGCAGGGATAAGTCACATGTGAAGTAGTGCCATGGCTAGTTATATGCATCATATGTGATGGCTGAGTGTGGGTGAAAAATGCTTAAGGAAGGTAAAGTGACCTTAAATAAACAAATAAATAAACTTTAATTGATTAAACAAGGTGGCTGCCTTGCAGTGTAGTATCTGATAAGGGAACGTTTGTTAGCATCAAATTTTACTTTCTCGTTTTCTACGTACGTACGTACGTAGAAAACAGAAAGTATTGTAACGATTCAACGGAAGGTGGCGAATTTTCGTCAAAAAATACTGATTTTGTGGGACCCCTAAGTCGAAACAGTGAACTTCGTGTTCTTAAATGTAATACATTCCTTCCTTTCACACGTTCTGTAGTCAGAATCCACGTTGCGTGGATCCTTGTTACCGAAAAATTGGATCACGACAAAACGTCGGCCTGTGAGTCCATCAATATGTGGTTAAGGAGGTTGTCAGATTAATCTATAGTCAGCTGAACGAAACGTTGTAATTTTGGAACGCGCTCGTTAAAAAATGAACAAGGAGTATCAATTATATTATTTCTGTATTTTGCGTCGATTGCTAAACGCGTATTTTTTAAGTGATGTATTAAAAAGCGTTAATTATTTAACAAATGCAAGTTAAGAAGCTAATTTGACTCGAAATGCCAACATGAAAAACTGAAAATACTGGAGTAATGTACGTTTATGTTTGACTGCATTTCTCTTCAAATTTCAGCTATCTTATAAGTTGGACATTTCTTAGATATTATGTAGATGTTTTCTTTCAAGAATAATACCTTAAGATCGCAATTAACTTCTTCAGAGAACTGATCACATTCAGGCAATAAACTTAGCAACGCTTTATATTTATCATATTGGTACCAATGGTTTACGTTTTCGGGAAGGTCTAGAAGGTAGAGGGCAGGGCATGATTGAATTAAGTTGTTTTTATAGGTCATATCGGGTCTTATAATCTGAAAATTATAAGCTTTGGTCATTAGTCCCTTTAGTGTAGTGCATGTTTTTTCTCGGTAGATGGCGGCGATCTTCCCCCGCTGGATGGTGAGATCCGGCGCCGACTTACCGTCGGCTACTGGGGGTTTTCCCCTCACCAGAACTCTCCCACCAGCGGGGCGTCGCCCCAGCCGGGACAAGCTCTAAGCACCCGACCGGTCTCTCGGAAATGTGGTAGTGCAGTGCATGTTAGAGTACGCGTGTGTGTTTGTGTGTGTGTGTAAGGGGAGAGGATAGGACAAGGAAGAGGAAGGACAGATCGCGCGCGGTCCGTGTCCCATTTGGTAGGGCACTGCTCCGGCATTCGCCTGGTATTGATCGGAGAAACCACGGAAAACCGATCACAGCATCCGGGCGCTAGAATTCTCCTGTAGACAGCGACTGAATTCGACCAAGCTGAAAAGCCCATTTCGAAAATCCTGCCACCGTGAGGAGTCGAACCTAGGACCTCCCGGTCAGAGGCGCTGCAGTGACATCAGTTGATGCACTGAGCTACCGCTCCCGGTTCCCCTAATGTGATCTTATGTAGAAATGTTTCAGATTTAATTATTTATGGTTGGACGAGATTCTTTTCCTATACTTAACGTGTTAAAACGCAAATTTTCAAATGTGTTTATATTTTAAACTACACGGTAGTTTCATATTTTGGAAAAGCATGTAAAAACATCTTATCTTTTGATGAATTTCAGTTGCAAAGTTTAATCTTATTTTTGACGTAACGTGACAACCTCCTTAATACTAGAGACATACGTTCAGTCGATTTTCCCACAATTGATTTTCCTCCATCAATCTGGCTGAATTTGAAGGTAGGCGAATTTTGGAAACCAAGTAGAATAATAATATATGTCAATTTGGATGAATTAATTTTCAAAGAGCTCCTCGCAGATAGAACGTGAGGTCCGGTGCTGACCTACATGTCGGCTTTCAGAGGTTTCCGCCTTTTGATCCCTCCGGCAGTATGACACTGTCACAGCCGCGACAAGACCGCGGCTGAGGTCCCTATATCTGTGATAGTGTGGTGCAGATAAGAGTGTGTGTGTGTGTGTAAGGAGAGTTAGGCACAAGGACAAGGAATAGCGCGGAGCGATAAGGTAGCGCGCGGTTCGTTGCCTGTTGTAAATGTACTACACCGGCATTCACCAAATTCGATTACAGCCTCTTGAAGTCGTCTCCAGATAGGGAATGAATTCGATCTAGCTAGTTACTATGGAAATCTTGCCAGCATCGAGCCCTAGGACCTCCTGGTCAGACATGCAGTGGCAACAGTTGTTACTCTTATTACCTGTCTTACATTAATGAATTATTAATTTTGTTCGCACTCTACGAACTTCCATATTTTTGGATCGAATGAAAATGGGAATAGGTTGCGAAGAAACGATCAGGCTTAGTTGTTGCCTATTGTTCATGATGTTGGTCCAGAATTCGCCCAACGTTGATCGGAAGAACCCCTGGAAATAACTGGTTAGAACACACAACCGTGAGAATTTTCATCTAGACAGTAATCAGCATTAACTTATATTTCGCTGGCGTCCAAAAGATGCCATTGCAGAAGTCGAACAAAGATCATCGCAGACTTCAAAGCTCCAAAAGTGAGCTCACAATTTTACAGACACTAACACCTGTACTTTATAGGCTAAATTAAACGTATTATTATAAAATAAACGTAATTTAAAGTAAAAGAAAATAGAACTTTAGATTCTGTCTTTTTGAGTATTACCAACGCAAAGAAATCAGGGTTCCCAGAACACCTGGTATTTTCAAAGTTAAGGTCAATTCCGATAAAGTGGATCACGATCCATTTAAATAATGCTGCCAAATTTTGTACGCCTATAGGTAATACAGCCTAAGTTTGTAACTATGGTAGGTTCGGCATAGGCGAATGCTCCTTTTGGTCGTTTTATGTCTCTGGGCATTCTTTATTCACACCATGGTCAGTGCGTTAGCTGAACGTTCTCTACAGAGAAACATCTCAGAGGTCACAGCGAATGCGGTTGGAGCGTGGTTCTTTGTGCCCTCTGGGATGGAAGCTAGAGCGACATCAATGCTGTCGACGGCACGTCTCGCAACTTCCCGTCAAGTGGAAAGACGTCTCGAGCGTGAATAAATGGACTGCCATCGATCGGCTGAAAGAAGAGGTCTGAGCAGTGATTTGAAAATTCAGGAGGGAACTAGCTTCTGAGGGAGGAAATAATTCAGATTGTCTCTAGGGGATAATGCACCGAACAGAAAAGAGAAAATAAGAACTCGGGTGGATAGGAACGCAGTAACTATCGAACATTAGAGAAAAATGAGAAAGTGAATACTTTTTTAAAGGCACAAAATTCACCAATAGGAAGTCACTTAAAATTCGATGTTCTTTCAAAATAAACAAGTGGGATGATAAAATTAATAGATTAATTTTAGATAATACTAATAACCTGCATCAGCAAGGAATTGGAACAGCAAAAAATGGCTGTTCTGAAATGGCACTCGTGAATGCTTGAGACTCTTTCTCGTACCACGACGTCAGCTGTGTCATAAACAATGACGTACTGAGTAAGATGGTCGTAACGTAATGTGTGATGAATCCAGAATTAACATAATAAACTATTTGCATTTTTTAGTCAAAATCATAACTGTTTCATTGCTCTTGTAATTTTGCAGTCACCCTGGGTATTTAAGGAAGCCTTTGACACCTTTCACATAGCCAGAGGCTGCGTAATCTTCTGTTAATGTATTGTGGCGTCGTGGTAGCGAAATGACTACACAGACACGAGCTCTAGTTACAATATTTATTTACAGAATATTATACAGTATTTACAGCTCTGGGGTTCCGTTCGCAATCTACCTCCGCGACTCCACGCACACTGCTCCCATCTCCCGGCTAGCATCCTCCACCCAGACGCTTTACCGCGCCGGTGTCCTGACACCCGGTGCTACGCACTCGCAGTGTCCAAGGAATGCACTTCTGCCAACGGGCCGCAGTTGCGTCCGCACGCGAGGCGATCTCTCAACGAACTCCTCTTTCCGGCCAGCTAGCTTCTGGCGGTCATGTCCCCCACCCCCTAGCTTCTCTGCACATGCGGGTGGCTCTGGGACCATATGGCCAGCCAGCCTCCCCTGACCGCCGCGGGAGGTCAGGACCCTTTGCCCGGTCGACTTGCGTCCCGGAGTGTTAATGGCTCCCTTTTCAGTTGACAAAAGCTACTAACAGTCTTTGTGCCAGCCGACCGGACGTCCTCCCCTCTGCTCGCCATCTTCGACACTTTCTAAAGATGTTCGAAGCCCTGGCCGCCATGTCGTGACGTTACAGTATGCGGAGTATATTAGAAGTTAGTAATATAGATTTTTACATCTCTGGTTAGAAATTTTACAGAAAATTGAAAAAAATATCCCTTTTGAAAGATTTAACATTATTAAAAAGTCGAGCGAAAATGATTTTGAGATGCAGAAAATCAGTGAGAACGTTTCTCCTAAATTCGATGACATTCGATGAATATTTTTTATTTCGCCATCTCTTTTTAAGTTCTCATTTTGAACATCTGCATTACATTTGCTAACACATTCACGAAATACACTGACAGTAATTTGAAGGCAATTTAAAATAATCCGACTAGGTATCTATTCAGAGGAGCTTACGAAACAAATAAATTTCTATCGATCTTCGATCATCTGACGATATAACGGGAATTTTCTGTTGTCATTCATTTGAGATCCCTACTGTTCACATTTTGCGAGTGCCTGTGGTTATCCCAAAGAAGTCAAATAAAATCAAAAGCTTTTATCGCAAGTATTTTCTTATAATTAACGTCGACGATAGGACGAATTCAGTCCAGCCTAGGTCTATTTCAAGAAACATTTAAGTGGGGAGGGGGATTTTAAATGACCGAATGATGAAAATGATTTATTCATAAAAAAAATTCTCAAGTAATATTCGAGTATATTTTCAAACATTAAAATTCTTCTTATAAATATTTTTTCAGAAAACACATTTTCAAAGGGGGCGTGGCTTCCATAAGAGTGTCATGCCAACTGCGTACGCTCCGGTGGCGACGACCCGGCAGCATCAGCGAGGTTGGGATCAGCTTCCGGGCGTGCTCTGGCTCGCTAGGGACGTGCCTGGCCCGAACAAGGGCTTGGTGAGAGGGGCGCGGGGAGGAAGGAGGGAAGGCGGGGGAGCAAACGATGACGTCACACCACTTGTTGCGCCCGACGCGCGAGCTAGCACTCGCCTCCGCGTCGCGGCTCCACCCCACCCCGCCCCGTCCTACCTCGCCGTGCCCAGCAGAGGGTGAAGCGGGCGTGGTGAAGGCGCCCTCCCAACCGATGTTAGGTTGGCGGAGAGAAGTTCCGGGCAACGAACTCTCGGGGTCATACCATTTTAACCCTAAGGGTTTACACAACTCCCGAGTAAGTGGATATTAATTTCGGACGCATCAGCTACTTAGGTCAATAGTGCCATAAGTGTCGTGCATGATATTTACAGGTAGGAGGTTATGTTCCTTCCCCGCTGTAATCTGAGGTGCAGGGCCGACCTACAGGACAACTTGTAGAGTTTTCCCATTCAAGTCCTCCCTTCGGTCACCGCCCCAACCAAAACAATCTGTATGTTCCGATTTGTATTCCAAAACTTGCGATGACATAGGGCATGAGAGTGTTTGTATAAGGGGAGGGGAGGGAACCCAGGCGAGAGAGACAGGAATGATCTCTTGTGGTCCGTGGCCCATTTCTTAGGGTGGATATCCGGCAATTCATTGATCGGAGAAATGTTGGAAAACGTTTAGAGCAAGATCTCCGAGATCGAATTTGACCCTGCTAGCTACTTTGTGCCAAAAATTGCCACCGTCGGGACTTCAATTCTAAACAATCTCTATATATTCTCAATTCTTTACCATCCTCCCCTAGAACGTCTTTACAGAAATGTGGATCCAAGATCCGTTCACAAGGTGGACAATGCGTTGTATTTATATAATACAATGTCTATTATGAGACCTTGTTGATATCTGGAATGAGAGATTTTTGATGGATGGGCGATGAGTGGTTTTAGAAATGGCATGAAGTATGTGGGTTAAATGATGATGGGCAGAAGAGAGAATGAGAGGCCGGAAAACGGACGTACCACCTATTTTACCGAGCTCACTTTTTTTTGGTTATTTGAGGTCGCATCAACAGCTAGGCCATTAGCGACCACTATTGGAGTTAACATTATGGTATCTATGAAGATGAAACGATATGGTGGTGATAAGGGGCGAAAGAACGAACACAAATACAACCATGTCCGAGGAGGGCCTCGAACCCGCGACCCTTCGGTTCGAGATCGCTACGCCACTACTGCCTTAGCGATCTCGGCCACCAGATCGGCAAACCCAATTTCTTCACCATCATCCCACACGGATGGTCCCGAGATGTGAACCCCGGTGCACAGAAGTGGACTGTGAGCGGTCTGACCACACCACCGCCGGTCTCCCCTAACATCGCGACAACGCAGACCGCGTGTGTGAGACGCTCCCAGCCATCCTCCGGTTCCGGATCGCGCGAGGCCACGCACGGCCGCAACCGGTTTGCACGCAAGGCTGGCGCCGCGCCGGGGCGCGCCCGCCGCCGGCGGACGCCGCGCCACCGCCTCCCCGAACTGCCGCGTCAGGCGCCCTGCGGAGGTCCCGGGGCGCCGTACAATGCACAGGCCCGTATTCGTACTCCGGGAGATAGACTTGAGAAACGAATCGCATTGTGCGCCTTCGGAGCGCCCCGCGACTGCCACAACTCCCGGACGAACGCCCATATCTGTTGACTGATGAGACTCAGAGAGACAGCTCCTCGTAATCCATTTGTCACGATGACACTGTACATGTGCTCCTTAATCTCGCGGGAGAGGGAGTGTAAATACTGACAGATGAATTTGGCAAAAAATTGAGGACGGTAAAATGAAAGATGTGTATGACATTCATTGAGTAATGGTAACAGAAACACAATACTGAAGCTGGATAGTTGATCTAATTGTGGTAGTAAACTTTTAAAATAATATAATCTTCATTGAAGTTATTTTTGTGACTTATTTTATAATATTATTTAATAATTGACTTATATACTTAATAATTTAATTAATTGCTACATTAAACTTTTAAAACAATGAGCATTTGTATTGTTCATTGAAGTTATTTTTGTGACTTGCTTTCCAAGATGTTTGCTATCCACTATTCGGACAGTGTTGTGGATTGGTTACCCAACGCTGAAGACATTTTTCAAGGTCTAGGGCTGAAATACCATTGCATTATCTTAATTACAGATCTGCGAGATACTCTAACAGAGGAGATCAATCACATTCTCAACATTCCCGCTGCAGATAAGTCTCAATTTCTAGTTTTGTCAACAAAGTAAAGAGAGAGAGAAAATAACAGCTAAATGAAGACTGAGAATATTTCTGTAGATAGAATTTTACATTTCACCTTTTTGATGTACTTGACACCAATCTCAGATAGGTCGGGCTAGGAACTGAAGGTGAATTAAAATTAGTTTTTCATGAAATATCATATTGTTATAGAAATTTCTTCAATAGCTCTCCTCACGTATTATTCGCCGGAACAATTTTGACGACGCGTACAAATTAAGATGTATTTTTATCTGTTGTAACGTTTTACAACATTTATTCTACTTAAATTAATATTTCCTTTGTGTATTAAACGCCCGCAATGGCCCCGGATAGAAAACAATTTAGAAAAATGATTTATAGGTATAAACAGGATAATTTCGGGATATATTTGTAATAACATTAAGGGTAATACATTATATTAATGAGATATAAAAGTAAACAATTACATTGAAGTCAATTTTATTTTTATCACTCTTTTAAACATTCCCAAACTGTTGGTAATGACGTAATTTAATTAACTTCTTTCATTCTCTTGCCTCAGAAATTCAAAAGCTGGACCCGCTATTGACAATTCTCGCAGGCGAGAAGGATTGACAGTTCTCTAATTGCCTCTTTTAAAAATACATTTTAGTCAGTGCAATGTCGTCAATGATACCTTGGTTGAGGGGGGGCTCTCTGAATGCGCACACTCAATTTACCGTAAAAGTGAATGGAGACCATGCGCAAACGTTTCGTCGGATATGAAACTTCAGTGGCTGTCGAATCAATATTGATGTTGCCGGCCCGGTGGCCGAGATCGCTAAGGCAGTAGTGTCGTAGTGATCTCGGACCGAAGGGTCGCGGGTTCGAGTCCCGCCTCGGGCATGGTTGTATTTGTGTTCGTCCTTTCACCCCTTATCATCAATCACCATATCGTTTCATCCACATAGTTACCATACCGTTAACAGCAATAGTGGTCGCTAATGACCTTAGATGTTGATGCGACCTTAAATAACCAAAAAAAAAAAAATATTGATGTTTTACATGAAATGGAACTTTAAAAAGGGAGAGTGAAATTGGAGAGAAAAACGTTTTGATTGGTATATTTCTGGAAATATTTTCAAATTGGGAAAACAAATAACACGTGTAAAAATATCGAAATTAGTTCTGTGTTACTTGCATGTTACCAAGCCGATCCAGCGAAGATGTCCTCTGATTTCGATAATTGTCGTAACGCGAGCCTTATAGAGCAGGGTCTGCCGGGGCTTCAAAGATAATGTTTGACAGGGAGGATTATTATCTCCAATCATGATTATTAAAAAAGTGAAATTCAACGAAACTCTTAAACCTCGGTTTTTTAAAATCTTAGTAAATAATTGTATTACATAATTGACTGTAGCCAGAATGAAATTCACAATCATACACTCTATGGTGATTCATCGTAATCAATGGGTGGTAAAAAAATACTTTGTTCCAGTTGAATAATTTTAAAGGTTAAAAACAAACATGCTACTGAGTATGTTCAACCCAAATATATTTTTCGCAGTATCTGATGTTTAAACATTTTAAATTTTGAAACGTGCACAAGTATAAATTTACATAATCGAACAGACAATAAACATCTCAGCTCTGAGATCGTGATATACCGTGTTCCTACTACCTTAAAATTAAAGATTGGTGCTGAATCGCTGATTCAACAAATAAGTCGAATGATATCTTTGATCCATTGTAATATTTGATATGAATCCATTTTGCAAAAAGGAAATCTTCTCTGAAGCAATTAAACGATATTCAATTAAAACATTTTTCAAAAATAAATTGAATGGCAAGAGCCTACTAAACTACCCATTTATATTGATGCAGATCAATATTTTCGAGAACCGGCCCATTTCATCCTTAGTAGTAACACATACTGGGGAGCGGGTCGGGTGCTTAGAGCTTGTTTCGGCTGAGCTGCTGGGAGATACCTGGTTGGGGAAAACCCTGCTAGCAGACAGATTCGGCACCGGATATAACCATCCAGCGGGGAAAGATCACCGCCTCCTCCCGAGGGAAACACGTACTTCACTTACGGGAGTAATGACATTAGCATTTGACGAGCCCGAAATCACTAATCAATAAATCCAAGTACTTAAACAACCCAAATAAAAATTGGTGGCTGGTTATTCAAGTTAATGTACTGCTAAGGATTCGATAGAACGAATGCAGTTACTAAAAGGGATATTTGCGGGAATAAAGTAAACCCGTTTAACGCAATACAATTTTGTTGAAATAAAAACACTAAATTTTTTATATAAAGGAATGGCAGTTATTGATCAGAAATATCGACTCGTAATTCTATTGATGGGGATCCCTCGTTCCGCGAATCAAATCGACTCGCCCAACGCTGTTGTGCGAGCGCTAGGGGCCCGGGAGGCGCGCCCGGCGGGGCCACCCCACGCAGGCAGCTGGGCCTGGGCCTGGGCCGGGCCGGGCGCCCGGCGCCCGTCACCATGGAGACAGCGGCGGCGGCGGCGGGATTACGCGGCCAGGAATAGAGCGGAGCCTGCGCCGCCGCCGCCCGCCGTTCGGGTATCGATAAGCGATAACCAATTAAACAGTCGGAAGAGGCGCACGAGGGCGCACGCCGGCGGCGGCACGCGGCGTGGGGCGAGGCGTGGGCGGGAGGGTGAAGCGCGGGTGACGGGCGGGCAGAGCGCGGGCGTGTGGGAAGGTAGGAAGACAGGAAGGCAGATGGGTGGGAGGGCAGGAGGACGGGCTGGCGGGCGCGCGGGCGTTCGAGCAGGCGGGCGTTGGGGCGGGTGGGCGGACGGTCGGTGGGTGGGTAGGTGAGCGGGCATTCGGGTGGGTGAGCGTTGGGGCAGGTGCTCGGGCGGGTGGAGGGGCGTTCGGGCGGACGAGTGGGTGGGAGTTCGGGCAGGCGTTCGGTCGGGCGGACGGGTGGGAGAACGTTGGGGAAGGTGTTCGGGAGGGTGGGTGGGTGGGCGTTCGGCCAGGGGTTCAGGCGGGCGGGCGGGTGAGTGGGCGTTCTGGCGGATGGGTGGGCGTTCTGTCGGGTGGGTGGACGTTCTGGCAGGTGGGTAGGCGTTCTGTCGGGCGGCTGGGCGTTGCGACAGGCGTTCGGGCGGGGGGTCGGACGTTCGGAGGGCAGGTGGATGGGTGGGCGTTCAGGAGTTCGGGCTAGTGGGTGGGCATGTGGGAGCGAGGGCGACAGATGGAAAAACTAGAGAGGGCGTGAGGAGAGTAAGGTGGGTTGACACGCAGGTAGGCAGGCCGCGCCAGGCAAAGGACGAAGAGGAGGTAGATTTGTTTCAGAAACCTGGGCGTAGTTCGGTGATTCAGGACTCTTAAGAGTGTGTGGGAGCTACCAAACGCGAAGGGAAGAGGCTAAGAATGCTCAGTGACAACGTATATGACTGGGAGGTTCTGGCATTCAAGTCCCGTTGATAGCGGATCTTTGTTATTAGCTATTTAGCTAGGTTCAATTTAGCCGCTCACTGAAGAAGAATTCTAGAGGTCGGCTGCTCTAATTGGTAGTTTTCCGCAATTTATTCGATCAATTCAAGATTAACCTTCCTTATCCTTTACCTCTCCTCTCTCCCTACACGAACACGTACACTTATATGTCCTATCCCATGTCGGGAGTATCAGGTCTCCTAGCTTTGGGGATGTCTGGATAATAAAAAGCCTTCAAGCCGTCGTGTAGGTCGGCGTCGGATCACACGTTACATCGGAGAGGGAATATCACCACCTCCCGCTGATAATACGCATTACGGCAGTAATACCATGGCAGTAATGACTAACGTAATTGACGTCCCCGGTCACTCGCGAGGGGGATGGAAAGTCAAGCGGTCGATTGGCCAAACGACTGGGCGAATTAGGCTCTGGGTGTTGAAGGGTGCAGTGAATTAGGGTGGGATTTATGCGCTAATGGATGGACTGAAGTGAGATGCTGGAGGGTGACACGCAGGGATATGCTGGGGGAAAATAAGTGGTTAATTGACGTAACGACGTACGGGCGTGTCAGAGAGATTTTGATCAGATTACCCCATCCTTTAAGCAGTGTTAGTTTTTTCTCTATCTATGCCGATGCCTTAAGGTCCCATTTTGTCACTTCGAAAGAAAGATACAAGCCATCCTTTCTCAACGTTGAAACTTCAACGAGGTCATTCAATCCACCAGTTCGGTATCCTCATAAAATAGGTGGATTGCAGTGAGGCTTGGCAAAAGGGATACCAAGCGAAGCGGGCGGCGGTGTCGTCATGTGGGCGGAGAAAAAGTGGGAATTAGACGGAGAGGTTCGCGAGGTGGCAGGCAGAAAGGCAGGAGTGGTTGCGAGTGAGGCGGTCCAAGGGGCTGGAGGAGTGGCGGGCGAATGAGTGGCGAGTTAGCTGACGAGGACGAAGAGGCATAAAGGAGCCTGTGGTTTGGAATGCGGTGAGGAGGCGAGAAGTTGGGAGTAGTGGCGACGGAAATGCAACGAAGCGAGTAAAACTCTGAAGGAATACAGAATCAGAAGAAAAGTGTTGGCGAGTGCAAATAAAATGTTAATGTTTTCATCTTACGAATGATTCAAATTTCGGGAACGTGTGAATTTTGTGGGAGGTCAAATAGCGCTCGCGAACTATTTTTTTCGAGATGTTTGACTGCATGCTTATCTTTGATCTCCAGCTTCCGTTTCCTTCTTCTCCCGATTTCGTTAGCTCAAATGTTCCCATTTGAACAGTTTTCTTCTTCATTACCATCATTAGCTCCATTCGCTCCGTCCGTTATCTCCAGCCCGCTCTTCATATCCCAACTATTTGACCAACCTTTATACCTCGTGATAACATGAACGAATTCTTAGAAACCATTCGGTACACTATATGTTGTACGATATATCTTGTTGTTGTTGGGAAATGTCAAGGCTCTTGAAAATTGTCAATTGGCTCAGTCTGGACAAGGCCTGAATTGCGGGAATTTTCATTCATATTAATAATGTGTTGGTCCATATTGGTACCATATGCACTCCCAACCATTTTTACTCTCATATTTGCCACTAAAAATTGACTTCAGGCCTCAGTCATATTTGACTACCCCGTCGTTCATCTGAGTGATTTGGTATCTGATTAAGACGGTACCATTCGACAAAAAAAACTGAGACATTAATGTCTCAGGTCATTGACTTTAGGTCTTAGACATATTTGACTCCCCCGTCGTTCCTCCTCTGAGTGAATAGGTATCTGATCAAGACGGTACCATTCGACAAAAATAACCTGAGGAGGCGGGCGGGTTGGGGGCTCGGGTCGAGACGCGTGACGCAGGAGCTTCTCAGCCCACGGGTGGCGGCGCGTGGCCTCCGGGGCGACGGAGAAGTTCGGGCCGATCGGAGCGAAGACGTCACCCAACGAACCGAATCTCGTAATTACCCGACGAAACACTCGCGACAATGTTTCGCCTCCGACGTCACGCCTCCTGGCCGGGGTTTGGTGGGGCGGGGTGGGGGTGCGTGTGGGAGTCGGATGAACGGAAGCGAAGACTCGACGCTGCCAACGCACCGCGCCGCGCCGCGCCGCGCACGGCAGGTGGCGCTGGAGTGGGTTCTGCCTCCGCGCTTTGCTGCCCCTTGTCTCTCCGCCGTGTGCCACCGCCCACCAGCCTCCCGCTTCGGGCCTCTGACGTTCAACGACTGACGTGCGTTCCCCCCTACCTGCCTCCGCTGATTTAGTGGTGGAGATTCTTAATGTGTGGGACCGTATTTTCATCGGAAACATTCGACGGCGGTGAAGATTCGTCATAGGGGAGAGTCATTGAGAGCATTCGTCAAGGCCTCCTTTCCTAGGCGTCGTTTAGAAAGAATCGTTGATAAATCTGAGTTCCTCGCTGTGATTCCCCCTAGTTCTTCCAAACCAGACATATTTGTTGTAATATGTCATAGATTTGTATAAATGGAAAATCACGAATTCTCGGAAATCTCATCAGAAGTATCTTTGTTTTTTTAACGGCACGTGAAAAATTAACGGACCAAAAAAATTTACGTTTGTCAAGATAAGTTATTGTTTTTTCTTTGATTTTTTAAAATATTGGTACCTCGGTATTTATGCAATGAGGGATTATAAACGAATCATTGAAATATAAAACGTATTTAAATTTTCTGAAATGAAAGCAGTCGAAGCTGGCATGTTTGTTAATATTTTGTTTTAATACACTCTGAAATTGAGGGGCAATTTCTGTTATATTTTTAAGTGACATAGACTTGTTAATATTGATAATTTTCGTTCCAATCACAAAGTAACTAAGTCCAGAAGTCATAGCAAACTGAGAGCTCTAATACTGACCAGACGCCATTACACCAATCATTTCTTACCTATCCCTCAACAAATTAATGAAAATTCTTTTAATGTAACAACGTAAACGAGACAATAATTTTGTAACAACTGACTAGGTGTAAAAAATAATAAATATACATTTTCGGTTCATTGAAAACGAGTATTCGATAACCCGAATGGCAACTGATTTCATGGACTTCTACAAAGACAACTTCCTAGAACCTCTTCAGCAGCAAATCGACCTGCCCATACTCATATCCTGGGTCACTTTCGTTCTCTCTAGCCACCGCTACCCTTTGACACGAACCGACCACGCGAATACATTTTTAGCCGGAGCTTTCACTGCTTGGCAACGCTTTGATGTCAAAATGCGTTCATTCACAATGCAGCAAAGACATTCTTAAAAAGCGATAGGTGTTATTATAGTCACGCGTCCTTCCAAAAGCCTACGTGGGTGTAACGAGCGATGGATATTCAACAACAAACATACTCTCATGACGTACTGTCACGAGAAGCTGTCAAGTTCAAACGACGGAAAATGCTTAATAATATCTGCACAGAAAAACAGTAGAGAAAATAAAGAGAAAGATAATACAATTAAAATTAATCAAAGGAATATAAATGGAATATAAATGGAAAGGTTTTTTAAAAACCTGATTTTGAAGTATAAAAGTATTTATATTCAGTTGCAAGTATAGTTGACTGAAGAGTCCATTAACGAGAGGTATTGATATTTATAAGTTAGTTTTATTTAGCAACTTGTGGCTGCATCAGAAAAATTGCTGCTTGGAAATCAGCATTTTGGTACTGCACCAAAATTATTTCTCTTTTACACATGAGCTTCTAAGAACGTTTTGTCCAAAACCGCCATTAATAGAAACCCCCAAAAAATGAATGATTTGGGAAAAATGGGCAAAATTTAAAAGCATATGTTAGCTGTAGTTATATTACAATAGAATTGAATTTCAGGTACTTATTTTCTCCCAAGCGTCTTCTCTCTCTCTCTCTCTTTTCTCTCTCTTTCTCTCTCTTTCTCTCTCTTTCTCTTTCTTTCTCTTTTTCTCTATCTCTCTCTTTCTCTCTCTTTCTTTCTCTCTCTCCCTCTCTCTCTGCGAGTGTCTTGGATGTTTCAAACTTCAGTTTTCATCACTTGATATTTTCGTGTGTGGGAATATATTATTGTATTCACGATGACTAAATTCCATTAACTATTGTCGCAGTTGATTTACAATAATGTAAAGATGGGCATTTTTGCTAAGGATAGAAAAAAGAAACTTAGATGACATCTCACAAGATATTAAAATGTGTAGGGAATCATAATCTTGTAAGCAATGCAGGACCACGACATGTCGGAAGACCAGCCGGGAGGTGAGAGTTTCTCCCGGCGGGGGCGGCGCCCCGCTCGTGGAGATATCTGAGAGGAAGAGGAGTTATCCCGCAAACCGACGTATATGTCGGCGCCGAATCTCACGTGCTAGCGGAAGAAGAACATCTCCATCTAACAGGACATAACACACATTACACTTATGGGACTAATGACCACAGCATCTGACGTGCCCGGAAACACAAAATATTCGATTAACCAACCCAGTGGGCGAGGTACGAAACCCGGCGCTCCGCTCCGAAGACGTGGGAGCGGAGCGGGTGTGCCGTGGCGACTGGCTGTCGATCGCAACCCTCCCTGCGGACGCCGGCCACGTTGTCAGTCGCGATAATCTAAATTGCTACCGCGGTTAATAGAGCCACACCTGCTACCGACGGCTCGCGGACATATCAAGTGTCCGTAATCGGGCGACTCGCGGCCGCCTCTCCCGCCGGCCACCTCTGCCACTGCTCTCTCCGACGCGCAGTGCAAAACTCTCGAATGCGTTCGGACGAAAACGTGCCGTTGGGTGTAGGCGCAGATCTACACGGTGGCTTGCGAGGGCTTCAACCTCTAGATATCTCCGCTAGAGGGGCACTGTCGCAGTCGAGAGATGCTCTACGCTTACGGCTGGTCTCGCGACATGTCGTCTGCACCCGGTTGAAGGGGAGATTTCCACCTAGGCAAACTGTACAGCTGCCTAGGGACCCAACTCCAGAGGGACCACAAATGATAGTACTAAAATGCAATAGGTGGACCCAGAATATTATATACATAGTTTAGAATATAAACATGTATTTTTTAATTTTTTTAATAATTCTACAGCTTTTTAAGTATATTTAATTAATTCAGATTTTGAATTGTTCGGATTACTGGAATAAAAATCATAAATAAGTTGCAGTTATAAAACACAATTTTATAACAATTATTAAATAATAATTTTATAATATTGTAATAAATATTAATATTTTGTTCAGTATTTTAGTACAATTACTAAAAAGATGAGCTCTATCCTTTTGATTGTAAAGGGGACATGATTCGTGAAGTACGGTCGTGCCCGGTTGGTCTCTCGACCATAGAGATAGGGGGTAGTGTCTTCTTTCCTCTATGTCTCCACATATCGTGGTCGCGTAGTGCACATCAGACCCGGCTTACACGCTTCCTTTGGACGAACGATTACGGGCGTTTTAATGCTCGCGCGCATGCACACAGGTGTTTTTGAGACGGCACAGAGTCGCTGTGCGATGCGCGTTCTCTAAAACTCGAGAATTCAATCGCCAAATGAAGCTTTTAAATGGGATCTAATTGTGTGTGTATGGTTGTGTTTATTTCTGCTCATGGTGATACACAGTGTTGTGGGGCTGGCAGCTGGTGTCTGCGTTCTGCATCTCTGACGCCTGCCGGAAACTTTCTCAATTGATGGAGTCATAAGGGTGATCGGATCATCGCTCGACTCGTAGCACGAGAATGAGATGATAGAGAAGGAAACATCGTACTCTCTGTCCTGACGTTTAAGGTTTTGCTTCGACATCCGTCTAGAATTGAGCGGAGGAATCCCTGGAAACAGATGATTAGAGCACCCAGTCTCTAGAATTCGTATCGAGGCAATGATCCGTATCAACCTACATTTCATTGGGGTCGAAAATATGCTATGTCAAGAGTGGAACCTAGGACCTTCCGGTCTACGAAGCTTCAGATGTGAGGTCACGATAACTCGCGTTTACATTACTGTGGTTTATCAATTATGCTATTTTAAATAAATTCAATAATAAAGTTATTTAAAGTAAAAGAAAATTAGACATTTCGCTTTCGTCTCGTAACTAAAAAAAGGAACAGTTTTTATAAGACACCTACAATTTGCAATGTTACGCAAGAATTCTCATTCAGGTTGGTCTCGACCCAGCTGTTAAGCTTATGTAAAAAATCCTCCTGCATCGTCGGGACTCGAACCTAGCTTTTTCTTATGTATGCAACCCTGATAATATTTACATTTGTTCAAAGAATTATCTGCCCGACAGGGAATCGAACCAGGGTCTGTTGGTGTATGCATAGTTGCTCTACCCACTTTGTTACCGAGATGACTTACACTTTAAATGATTTCTTAGACCTGATATATTTGTCCGTTATGTTAAATTCAATAGACACCTTCATGACCTGTTGCCTTCCTGTTACCTTTATGAAAATTAAAAATCATGTTAATAGACCTTCTCACTCCAGAAGACAATGCCTCCCACTTGTGACGAGTCTCTTTCAGAGTAGAATGCATGGTCAAAAAACTTTCTGCTCCGAAGAGGACCGAGTGTCGAAATGTTCACCTTTCAGCCAATGTCACGGCGTCTTGGCAACTAAGACAAATATACAGACTCCGGCTGCGAAGAATCAAATGTAGAAAAATATATTGACTCCGTTCCGATTTTGTGTCGTAACATTGTAAGTTTCTATGATGGTGAGCTATGTACTATATCAGATTCGTAGTCGTTAACTTCATTCATACTATCTGAACTAAAATAACAGTTATTACCTGAGCATAGGTTTCCGCGGTCGGAGTTAGAATTTACTTGGCTGTCAAGGAGACGCCGGTCGCCTTTCTGCAACCTTTCTGAGGGCAACGTGCCATGTTGCTCTGAGGAAAGGCTCAGAATGGTGGCCGAAATGTTGGCACCTGTACCTAGGACGCGGACGAGTGTTATCAAAAACTTTTGTCGAAAGAAAAAAAATACTGAAATTGCCAAAGTTTTCCTTCAGCCTTCAAATAACAACCTAAACTCACACCTTCAATCATTATTTACTCAACAAACTCAACAATAGGGATACTTTTGAAATTGCAACGCATTTGATGGGTCTCATTTTAATAAAAAAGGCTGCATGTATATTTACACGGCAAGCAAACTTCGGCTATGGAATCTGTTGATTTTTTCACATAAAGTGTATGAAACGATAAACTCATATATATATATATATATATATATATATATATATATATATATATATATATATATATATATATATGATAGTGACAAATAAAACAACGATGAGATTAATAATTGAGTTTTCGTCCGAGGACATTGAGAAATCTCTGCACTGTGCGCCGTCGTTGCATCGTGTATGTGCGGCGAAGAAGGTTTGCGAAAGAGGCCGGGCGAGGTGCGGATTGGAGTGGAGTGGAGTGGAGTGGAATGGATGGCGTGGAGCAATGCGGCGCGGTGCGCCGGGCGTGACCTGTTAATAATTCTACCACGGAGTGTCCTTACGGTGGTCATTTATTTTTTGTCATCGATCGATATCGAGAATCATGACGGTCACGCAAACACATTTAATGCATTAATAGCAGTACCCTGAGTTTACTTGGAGTCTTCGTAATGGTTCTACGTCCTAATTGGATGGAACATGGAGAAGACACGCGAATTAAATGTAATTAATATCTTTTTATCGTTTCGTTTTGTGTTTCGTACCTGATGTTTCGATGATCCGTACCTTTCGAGGCATTGAATGGAGAATGCGATGTGAGTAATGAAGACTAAAATTAGATTGAAAAAAATCTTTTACTTTTCCGGACGGTAGTAATATTTTATTTTTTTACAGCCATACTATTATTCGAGAAGAAAATATATTCCATCATTTTTGAAGACTACTCATTTAATAGGTTCAAATGTAGAATATTTTGTATTATTATTATTATTATTATTATTATTATTATTATTATTATTATTATTATTATTATTATTATTATTATTATTATTATTCTATTCAGATAAATATGTATTTGGTATTTATAAAAATGTGTATTCAGATCACTATTTACGTACGAAAAAATATTGAGAAGGCACTGCTTCGGTGTCTTTGCTGTGTTGTGTGATCGCCATAGTAATCTTGGTTTTGTCCCCATTTCAGAAGTACGTGAAGTAAAAGCTGCTATGGATGGTTGCGTGCGCTGTGTAATTTTCCCCAACGTTGCTTGCAAGTAAGTAGTTTATGACCACATAAATCTTTAGTGTCTAGGAAGAAACGTTAGTGGAAGTTGTCTCTGATTTTTCGAGAAAGAACTAAAATTATTTGATGAAACAGAGGAATGCGGCGGATTAAAATCCACTTGGGTTATAAAATTCGAAGATAATTTTGTCCATTTCTTGTAATATAGTTTCCATTGAGAAAAGAAAATATTTGCAAATGAAACGTATTGAAAATTTAAGACATTTGCCTATCTATGCGAACATTCATAATTCTTTCTTTTCCTGGTGGTTTGAATGCGTAGAATGAAAAATTGTAACACCTAAATATTGACAATGTGACATACTGACAGAGAGAAATTCACGTAAATAGTAATAAGCATAAATTCATCTCGTTGAAAACAAAGTATTTGGAATACGAATTCCTGCCCTCATGTCGCGAGATCTCGCGAACTAAAATAAGTAGTAACATTCGGGAATAGATGAAACTCACACAATTTTGACCCAATAAACTAGATTAGCCTGAAACACACCGGTAATGGTAAATCTCAAAAAATATTTTTTGGTCGCTTAAAACTTTTCTTATAAAGCAAATCATGGAATGAAATTTTTTTGTCAACTCGCTTCTTAATACATATTTCATACGACTATTTCATTTATTTTAAGAAATTTACATATTATCAATTAATGAATCAATACATTATAATCTAAAAAATCAATATAAATTAAAATATTGCTAACTAAACTACATTGCTTTACAGTTAACATTGTATATTAATGCCTTTTAGAATTGTAAACAACTTTGTCGCCTTACGATGGACGCCACGTGAGTGTAGTTTCAACAACACCAACAACAAAAGCAGCTTGAACGACAACTGGAATATTATTAGTAATTAGTACAGAGCGAATGATACATTAACAGCAAATGCTGAATAGGTAATACTTATATTCAACCCCTTGAAGAAAAATGTAGTTTTTTTTACATAGAACCGTTTAAATAGAGATCTTCACATTTGTTTGCTCTACGTGATGCGGCGTCCACGGTCTCTCCCCTCCCGTGAACCCGCATTGAGCTTTCTTCTGGTGCAGCTGTGGCAGGGCCGACTGGAGGGGAGTCGCTCCAGATAGAGACACTGGCTGGGGCGGTGCCCTCCCGCCGGCGCCGGGGGCGAGGGCGTGGGTCACGCATTGTCTGCCCTGCCCGTCGCGGCGCGGCGGGGGCGGGCGACGCGGAACCGCTCGCTCGCTCGCGCGCGCCCACGCGCCCGCCGCCCCCGCCGTCGCACGCGTGCGGGGGAGGACGATAATCGCCTGCGACACCTCTTAAGTCGCACGCGAGGACCGCTTTCGCGCTTGTTCTCCAGCTGTGTGACAGACATTGTTGAGCTTCCGTGCCATACTGGTATCATAGAGAAAAGAATTATACCTCCTTAGTCTACGCTGGCATCGTGGTTATGCCAGCATTCTTTCTTGTTGTTGTTGTTGTTGTTGTTCTTTATCTGTATCATATTCTTCATTCTCTTAATTTTCTTCTTCCTCTTTTTCTTTATGTTTATCTTCTTCTTCATCATCATCATCATCTTCTTCATCATCATCATCATCATCATCATCATCTTCTTCTTCTTCTTCTTCTTCTTCACCATCACATCGTCTTCCCCTTCCTTTCGTCGTCTTCTTCTTCTTCGTCATTTTCCTTCACGCTAATTTCGCCTTCATCCTCTTATTCTTTTTCTCCCACTACTTTTTCTCCATTTTTGTCTTCCCAGTACAAGTCCTGTCTACTATTCCGATACCATTTTCTCTTCCCGATCTTCCCACTCTTCTCTACCCAAATGTATTACATGGTAGTAGAGGATAATCGTACTGAGACATTCCGAACTTTATAAATCTTTGTTTTAAAAATGTAAACAGCTTCATTCCAGGACCCAATTTCCAACGGCTGGGTATGAACTGTACGCCTACTGATGTGGGTGGGTAAATATTTTAATATTGCTTAATGTTTAAGAACAAACTCTAATGCTTAAGCTCAAGCGATTAAATTGCACTAAATATCAAATAGTCTATTATATTTTATATTTTTCGTAGATTTCGATATTATTAACGTTTCTGAGCATTTGATGTGGAAGTACCCAAAATAACTTTACCTTCAAAAATATAATAGAAAGTCGAAAATATCTTATATTGAATTTAGGGCCTAAAAGTGAAGAATTCGGAGCCTGTTCTTAAATTCCGCCTACCAAATGTGGTAATGATGGCTCATTTATCAAAAGCTAATTCAATTAATAAAAATGTTCATAAAGATAATTCTTATTTATAAAAATTAACATAATATATTATTTTAGACAAAAAAAAAAACACTTTGACAATCGTTTTATATAGGTGGAAGATTTTATTGTATAATTTTAATATTCTCATAGGTCAAATACAAACTTAGGGGAACAATATCAGATTACTACGTTATTATTATTCACTACATTGTAAGTTCGCTAACGCATTAAAGAAGAACATGTGTAGTACATCCTTTTGTCGAAAGATTTGTAAGTAATTTTTCAACGGACTTTTGAAACTATCGTCGCCAAGTATGTTTACAAAACGATATATGTTTACAAGACTTGTACAAGACGAGATGTAGACGGAAGTTTAGCACAATGGAAGATGAAAAGCATTTTTTTTTCGATTTCAAAACACTCCAGTTTATTCTTCTGTTTTCACTGAGAATTGGTACGACAATTTTGATCAAGAAAAAATGAAACATAGAAGTAAACTTCTAGAGTATACTTCTCAATTTCAATTATATCTAATGTCAGAACCATGCTGAGAGTTTTATTTCTCACAGAAGAAGTTGAATTTTCCTGATTACATACTCATGTCGCTGCACTCATTATACAGGATGCACCCAAGATACAGAATGCACTCATGATACAGGAAGTTATTTATAATGACATTGATTTAGCTGAGAGTCATTCAACGCCATTACATTACAAAATCTACTCGTATCTCCTTTCTTTATTACATGGTAGCATATTATATACATGCACTCATATTAAACAGGAAGGTTATAGTTATCCCCCTACATTTATAAATCACCGCGTTATCCCACAAAAATGACAAATTGACGTAGTGACAGATCAGATGCATTCTATCACTTAGTGTTTAACATGTTTACAAAACGGACGATAAACGTTTTATTGTAGTCGAAATGGACTATAAAATGCTTTATTCGTTCTTTATTGTTGTGCTATGCGGAACTCCCTGTCTTCATAAATAATTTTCTGAGCGATATCAAAAGTCGATGGGCGTTGAAGGTCGACAGACTTGACATAATAATACGAGGAGGGGCGTGGAGAGGGGATAAAAAGAGACGTAAGAGGACGATAGTGTATGTGGAGAGTGGAAGAACAGGGAGAGATCTCGAAGGTCACGTAATATGATGTGATGTACTGTCGCGTTTCTTTGAGATTTATTGAACAGAATAAAAACGTAAAAAGGCACAATAATAATCAATAAATTATTTTTCGTGATTCACAACATAATGTTCTTCGCACCTGAAATCGGCTTATCAGAGCATCAATTGGGTTCACTGCTCTGTCTCTGACTAAGAGGTCCTAGGGTTCTTGTCCCGACGGCGGTGGCAGGATTTTCGATACTAGCTTGATAGCTAGGTCAAATGCGGCCGCTGTCTGAAGGAGAATTCTAGAGGCTGGCTGCTCTGATCAGAGGCTTTCTGTAGTTTCACCGATGAACACCATGCAAGTGCTGGAGCAGTTTCCTAACAACCGCGCGAACTTCCGTTCTTCTTTGACCAATCAACATTCCTTTCTTACGTGCACGCTTATAAGCACTACTCTACCACGGGAGACCAGTCGGGAGCTTAGAACATGTCCCGTATGGGGTGGTGCCCCGATGGTGGGAGATACCTGGTTTGGAAAAACTTCGCAAGCCGACGTATAGGTCGGCGTCGGATTTCGCCATTCAGCGGGAGAAGTTCACCACCACCTCACGCGCTAAAAACATGCATTACACTTACGGGACTAGAGTTCTTTGCAGTTGACGCGCCAGGAAAAAATAATCAAACAATCGCATCCAAAGGGCCAGTTCTGGTGATAAAATTTGGCGCAAAATGAAAATCTAAATCGTAAATATCCATTTCGAAAATCGCACGTAGCATTTAATTTCTGTAAGTAGAGTTTTTTTTTCGCCACAAAATTTGGGAATAATATTTCAATATGTCAAGTGCGAAACTCTTCTCCGCCTTTATGTCCAATATTCTTTCCATCCACTCCGAAGATTCAAGATGAAGTGTTTGATTTCGAGAGTAAAACATTTAGGACAAATTTACAGGAATTTCCTAAAAATATTTTTTTTCATTTGATAGCAATGTCAGCATCTGACATGTACAACAATGAAAATTGTCATTCTAAATGTAACCCCCATAGTTGTTTTTGTAGGAAACAATGTTCTCTTTAACTAAGTAACATTTAAATGAGAACACATCGTGTCACGGGGATGATTTTTTTATAACATAGATTTTAATTTTTTAATTTAAATTGTATTTTAAGAGCAAGGCTAAGAGCACACATTTTTAAAATTTTGCAATATAAAAGAAAATATTAACGGACATAGATTATCCATTTAAATAAATTTGTATAGATATTCATTCGGGTTTTTCCAGTTCTCGATTGCATTACTAATATTATTAATAGTACAGATCAGGAAATTGGAAATGGTGGTAATTGAAGCAACCTGTAATCTCTATAACCGTGTAATTTTCGGAATGTTACTCTGACTCAGGTTTTGCGTCAGAGGTAAAGAATGAGAAAGTGAAACTCCCATTATGAAGCTCAGACAAGAAAGCACCTGATAGATCCGGGTCTGAAACTCCGTCCCATATCCACACCTCGCCTCCTATCGCTAATTCCTTTCCCCGCGCTGAGCAGGTGGTGGTCAGTGAAATCGGAGAGGACTCACACCTCCACGCCGATTTCAAGCAAGCCGTCGCCGCTTGCTTACACGTAACCTACTAACAGTTCTAATTCAATTTACTTTTGAAGGCCGCCACCAACTGTCTGGAGTTCGAATCTTGGAGGGACCATGCGGCCGAAGGTTCTCACCGGTTTCACTTGACCGGCCAGCGGAGAATGCCTGGGAGCCTTGGGGCGCGGCCGCTCCTGTCGTTCCCGCCGCTCCTCGGTCCTCCTCGGCGGCGGAAGGAGAGGCGAAACGCGATCAAAGTAAGTACACGCGATCGGGTTACCTTGGTATTATTGTTCCACGCCCACATGCTAAGTCATTCCGTATTCTATCAGTATTCCATTGTGGTAGGGTTTCCTTCACGTAATGGAGAAAAACCTTTGCTACATATGTTCTTCTTTGTAAGTCAAATGCATACACAATGGAACATGTTAATACATACAAAGTTTAATGTGTACGTCATAAATTTGAAAGATTGTAATGGAAATTATTTGTTTGCAGGACCTTGTGGCATACCCGTTGACCTGCTGGTACACGGCCGAGTGACAATTATATCTACCTGAAATCCCAGGTGGATGCTGTTTCATCTCGTCGATATTATCTGATCCAGATGTTCAGGATGGGAATGCAAAAAAAGGAGAGAATCGATTAAGGTTTCGAGTTTTGCAGAAATTTAAGATCAGATATTTTTGTGCCAATGTGTCGAAGATCGTAATTTGATAGTCACCCATATGAAATTGCTTTCCGAGCGTGGAGCAAGCTATCGGAACAATCTGATTCGCATATTACTTATGAAATACCTCAGAAAAAGAATGAAAAATTAAATCGAAAGAAAAAAAGAAGAAAACCACGAGTCCGAATGAGACGTCACGAATTCCAAAGCGGAACAGCTCGGCCGAACTATGACATCGATAAAGCGACGACAAACGAGGCGAAGGAACGCAACAAACAAAACAAAAACCTGACCAAAAGCGCGCGGCGCGAGGACGGCGGGCAGGCGGGAGCGCGGAACCGCGCGCAAGAAACGCGGCAATTGATTGGTTCCCCGCGACACGCAGAACCGCGGGACCGTCGCCACTTATCCCATTACTTACGCCCGGCAGTTTTTTGCGTTGCCCCCTGCGCAACACCGGTTTTGCGCAAACCACCGCAACACACCACCGCGCTGCGGCGACCCGGCGTATACACGAGAAAGGGGGGACGCTGAAGAGATGAGTGGCGGGCGACTTGGGGTTGGGGGGACGAGGGGCAGATGGACGGAGGGTACGGATAGACGGATGGACGGACGGATGGACGTGTCGATGGGGAACGAATGGATGGGGGTGTGGGAAGGGGGTACGGGGTGTCTGAGGGCCTAGGAGCCGGTGGGGGCGGGGATCGGTGGGCGAGGGGGCGGCTGGGGGCGGAGGCCTGGCGGTTGTCGAAGGGGAAGAGGCGAGTCGCCGTCGCGCATTACCGTTATGGCCGTGGCTAAACTGCTAATCCGAGGTTGTGCACACAACGCATCGGGCCGGAGGTAAAAGAGACGCTAAATTCTTTCCAAAGAGCCAGACCTAGTCCGACAGGTCGTTGTACGTGTGGTGCCGCTGATTCTCCAGGGGGTATTCATGTTTATGGATATGATTCCAGTCAACCTAGGCTGACGGTCGAGCTGGTAACCGCTCGGGTTTAGAGATGTTGCTTCACATCGCGCGTTTGAAATATTTTCAGTTTGTGAATGAAGGAAAAAAGCTAAGCATTTTAGAAATTCCACGTCAGGGATGAACAGTACACATGAGAAAGGAGGATATGTGGCTTGAGTATGTGGAGTGGGAGAATGTAGGGCAAAGACAGATTAAGGGCCAGATAGACAAGGAAATGGGGAACGCATAGGGTGGGGGAAATGAGGCATGAGATACCACAGGGAATAGGGAATCTTGAGATCTCTTTATTATTGCTCAGAAAAGCCAAGAATTAGCACTTAATCACCTGTTAGCTCTCTACTCTGGCAACCTATTGAATTATTTTGTATTATGAAACAGGGAAATTAGATTATTGCTAAATTGTGCAACTAGTTATTTTTTTACATTACTTGAAGGTCATGAATATTTAAATGTATTCTACTCATTTCAATGATTTCTAAGACTTTAGTATCACGGGCATCTATGTAGATACTGATGCAGAAAATGATAGTTTACAGAAAAGACAATATACTTGAGAGCGATTTGTTAGAAAAAATTAAATTATTTATCCATCTTGATAGACAAGTGAAATATTGAATGAAAAAAATGTTTTCAAAAGAATTTACTCTTTTCTAATTAATTTCTACAAGAATTTTTTTTTCATTGGTCTCAATCATTGTACACAACAAGCTAGTGATATTATTCGATTTTTTCCAATATACATTCATTTTTCAATATACTCACACTAAAATAAAATTACACTTCTACCTTATGCAAGATGCCTTGTTGAAAGTTATTATAGTATCTTGTAAACTGTACAGTTTTCCTGTGTCGAACTAGGCTATTGGCTTGATCATCTTTCTTTTACACTGTTTGGTACGCATAATACCGATAATGTTCAGTGATTCAAGAACGTTATTTGATAATTCAGGACGCGATTTCTGACATCGACTTCCACAATATTTTACTAAATACACTTATTAAAAGTTTTGCATTTTTTCCTTAATCTCTATTCGCATGAATACAGATTAGTTATGATACTTAAGTTTAGCAATTAGTTATGATTCTTAAGATAAAGTCAATGAGTTCATTGTGATACTTTTCTTGGGTTCGAGGAGTTATGTTAGAGTAGAGAATAATTTAATTCATGTATTCACTTTTTTTACGATGCTAAGAGCCCAACGATACATGAAAAAAAATTCCTTCTTATAAATTACAAATATTTCTCCCTGGTGCCGGTGTACTTGTCATTTTATCTTGGTGGGAATTCTATTAAGAAAGAACCGCTGTGTATTTTTTGTTACAACGGCAGCATCCCTTACAAATGTTTTCAAAGAAAGTTGAAATATTTAGAATGGTTTTTAGTCAGAGTATTGGGCTCATTTCCAACTCTTAGGAATTTTAATTCATGTTTTGAGAAGTAAATGGCTTTTGTAATGAATGATATACGTTCAAAAGGAGAGACAATCGACCCTACAAAGGCAACGAAGTAAGATTGTATTGAATATTTTATTGCCACTATTCTAGAAAAAGCTAATAACGACATTTCATATCAGACACACACGAACACTGAAATGTAATTGCAGTGAGGCAATGTAATGTAATGTTACAAAAAGAAACTGAAAGAACGCTTAGGAGAAACTTCGCAGTTGTCAAAAGACAAAAATGTCAATATTGAGACACAAGCTTCTCACATGTTCTTCCATACCAAGAGCCTTTACAATTTTCTGAAGATAATTTCTATTAAGAATTCTTCATGGGGTACATTATGTAATTAATTTTATACTATGTATTGTGCACTTGTCATCAGTATTTTAATAATTGTGTGTAATACAATGGAATTCTTCTAAGAAACTGATAATTTTAATCTTTAAAAATATGTTTCGTTGTTCATTACAGTTGATTTCATTACTTCAATTTATCTATTTTCTAATGTAGTCTATTCTTTGTAGCGAATACTAAATGTTAAGATGAAATGAACTATACATATCCATTTAATCTTGCATTTTAGCCATCAGAGACCCAGTAATAACATCAGATAACATATGCTCAATGTGTACAATTCATCGGGCAACAAGAAAACGTTTCGTTTTTCAATTCCAGATTTACATAATTGAATTACCTGGAGATCAGTGTTTCGTGTAACACAATATTCATCAATTGTTTTATGCATTATGCACTAAATGGTGTACGATGTACTAGAATGGTTCTCTAAACATTTTGTAAACCCTACATTAACATTCAATGTAATTTATTTCATTCTATTAGAATGTTTTTGGTCTTTTTTATTTTAAAGTCAGAATACTTTTCAATGTAATTGCTTTATATTAATATACATAATGTAATATATATTAATATAAAGAAATTACATAGAAAAATGTTCTGTTATTAAAATAAAGAGGACCAAAAACATTCTTCAATATTTTGAAGAATTATAGACAGAAAATATTATTTGATACTAGTTTATATTCGTCATCCACTAAAAATTAAATATTGCGCACTTCATGAAAAGGGCATTATTTTACAGGTTTGTTTATGTGCTTAATTATGTGGTTTCACTTAAAAATTTTATTCTCAGTAAATTACAAATAAATAAACCCAACGAATAAATATTAATACATTTCAAATTCAGAATAATAATTTTGTTAAATAAAGAACATTCTAAATTATAATGCACGAAGGCAACAATTAATTCAACAACGTCTGCGCTACAGAGCATCAGGAAAAATAATTGAGTATTATAAATTGAAATTACATGGCAATTTCGTTTACAAATGAAAATTACAGAATCTAAGGCCCTTCGTAAGTAGACAGTTAACCCAACATGTACAGAGAGCTTTTTAGCTTGCGTGCTTGACAATGGGGAACAAGAGTATGACACAAACGCCACATTCGACCAAATCTGGCTCATTAGAATCGATGTCGGTCTAGCGTACTAAGTAATTTGAGTTACTTAAAGTCTTACGTAAACTCTTTCGACGCATTCTTCTTCACAAGAAACATCTCTAAGTATACGCTTTGTCAGGCCCAAATATAACATCCTATGACATTTTCATTTGTTGGTAAATGGCCGCCTGGGACTAGATGTCACTTTCACGTCACTTTTCATCTTCATGGAGGCAAATACAGTCAGCTTCGATAATGTTTTTGTCAATGCATACGCTACAAATTGCCTTCCTAAAACAGGTGTCCCGCAACAGCACCTGACAATATGTCATTTTAATTCCATTTATATCTTTTTTAAATCGTAATTAGAAACTATTTCTAAAACAAATATTGAATATTTGAAATTCGATATAGTACACGTATCCCAGAAAATTGTTCTTAAATAACCAGGTTTGTACACATTAATCACACTCAAGGTGAGGTTTTGTCTCAGTTCTATATCCCGAAGCTGCATATCGCCTAAGACTTCATTTATCACTTTCGACTTTTCATTTTACTAATTTCTTGAATTTTTTACACATTCAACAAAACGGAACATGAATATCCTTCTACATCATAATTATTACATTTTGTTGGCCATCGTAATTTTTATGACAATTTAACTCATGTGATGAATGTCCAATGGTAATAGAGAATTAAACTTAAACCAATCCCAGTTGCCTAGGTATCAGCAAAAATACTATCTAATTTTCTCATCAGTGTAATTCACACTACGTTCTCCTTTCTTCCTTTCATTAGTCAAATATATTCAGTCTGAGACAGTGTACATTGCATTGTTTTGCAAAAACAAACACTATAATTATTAAAGGCACATGAAACGACTCAGTGAAACTTCACGTGCAAGAATTGAAGTGAAAATACGCGGTTCCATGCCTACAAATAGTGAGAAACAGGGAAAGGGTTTGGCAACAATTACAGAAGTTTTGCTACAAAGTAAATTATGAAATTTCATCAAAAATATCAAATAAACATATTTCAAATATTTTGAACGAGTGGATAAATGGAAATTGTATTTTTACTAATTATTCATTTAATTACTTAAACCCAGAACCACTGGAGTTGTACCTCTATTTAGATTAATAGATTGCAATCTCCTATGATTCACTTTTATTAGAATACACGATGTCGTCCACATAAACATTTATTGAGAAAGTGATAGAACTCCAAATTTTTTAACACTTACGCGGACCTGAAATTGGAGTTAACTAAATTTCTCAAAAAAGGGGAGTTGTACCACTATTAAAATAACGCCTCTATATTGCCAGAAAGAAGAAATTGGGTTGGTAGACGGACGAGAGAAAGGCGATAACAAGAAATCGATCTCAAGGTGGAGAAGAAATGAATGAACGGCATCTGCGTAATCAATACGCTAATATTAGTAAATATTGGTATGAAATTAGTAAATATTGGGAATGAATGAGCTAATTACTAAAGCAATTTCAGTAATGTATTGATATCTATATTTGCTTTTCTAGTTAGAAAACGAATGAGGGGACAATGAAACGATAGAAGAAACAGGCCCAGAAAGTCATTATTCCATTAGGCATGACACAGCTGTTCTGGTATTTTTAGTGTTTTCCAGAACGCAAGATACATTTCGAGCAACGTACTAAAAGTGTTGATGTCATCTTTTCCCTAACATTCCCAAGAAAAGACACCATTTAGGTACAATTTAAACCTTCAAATTCCTTATGTAATTTATGTAATTTTCAGTTAACGCCACAATTTTTAGTTAATGTTCGCTCAACTATCCATTTATGAGAAGTTTAATTTAATTTGGCACATAAATAAACTAGATAATCCGCATATACAAGCTGTAGAGGAAACAATTTAACCTTTTTCATGAGATCAATTTGCTTCTGGATCGTTCCACATTTATTTGTGGTGTAATAGTTATATAAATTACTATAATTCTCCAAAAATAATTCAATATTATGTGGCAGAGTAGAATGAAATATCGAAATATGACTAGTAAACATCATTAATATAAATAGTGCTTTAAAAGAAAAAGAAAGAGACTACCGCAAACATTTAAAAGCACAGCAAAAAGGCATGCGAACGTTGCACACTGGTAATACTTATGCCATGAAATAATAATAATCTGATGTTTTTATGGGATTCTCTCGACAAAGAAACTTGTAATATAAGATTTTCAAGATCCTAGATGCAAAGAATTCTGTTTCAAAAATAGAAGTTACAACCTACTCCCAAAGGGAGTGTATTTAACTATGTTATCAAGTCTTACACAAGTAATACAATATGTTTTATCACATAAAAAGTATGTCTACGTAATGCTATATGTTGAAGGGGTGAACATACAGTAAACAATCTCTTTAAATTATTTTTATGACGATAAACAATAATCATCCTCTACCACAGGCCATATTTTTAAGGTGAACATTGATTTGAGTATACTGAATTTTAAGAATTCCCATTATTCCAATATAGAATACATCTTTTCCAATTTATTTCCTCTCAGTAATTGTAACCATTTTTGAAGCACATTAATAATCTCATTCTTTTTTTAACCCTCCTCATCCACAATTTGGAGACCAATTGGAAACCAAGCGCTGAAAGCGGTGAGTGCACCTGATAGACGTCGAAGAGATTGGCTCGGGCGACGGTGGCGCGCTTCGGTGCGCTGACCTTCGAAACGTGAGGCCTTCCCTGAAGAATACTTCGTATACTTCTCATAATGATTGATTGATTGATTGATTTCGGGCACGTCAACTGCAATGATCATTAGGCCCATTGCGATGATTCTTTCCCTGCTGGTGAGGGACATCCGGCGCTGATACACTCGTCAGCTTGCGAGAAATTTCCACCTCCAGGTATTTACCCCCAACTGGGACATCGTCACTTTAAGTTCCTGACTGGTCTCCCACATGTGCAGTAGTGCATGTGAGGGCAGGTAAGTGTCGGTGTGGTTGTGTAAGGGAAGAGGATAGCTGAAGGAATGAGAAGGAAATATCACGCGCGGTTCATGGCCCTTTTGTTTGAATACTACTTCACAATTTGCATGGTATTGATCGGAGAAACCACGGAAAACTATCAGAGCAGCCGGCCGCTAGGATTCTTCCCCAGGAATTTTCTAATAATGTAGGCCTTATATTAATGTAGCCTAAAGTTGGCTTATAAGTAGATTCTAAGTAAATGATGAATTAAATAAACAAGTACATGGCTAAGTTTAGGAATAAGTAAATAAATGAAGTAAATGAGAAAGATGATAAGGAAACAAAAAGTGCGTCTAAATTTCCTGATTAAAATATTTCACAATTATAGTATATCAATTGTCGGCTTGTAATAAAGGCAAAGAATATGGACATTAGAAGAGAAATTGTTAAGCTTTGCATTGACTCAACTTTTGAATTTTATATATGTTTAATTCTTAAACATCAGAATAAGTTCTCTTTACGTTCTCTACGTTTCTTTTCTCAAACACATTTTTAATATATTTATTGAAGAGGCAAACACTAGGTCTCATTGAAAGCTAAAGTTCCAATAATCTTGCAAAAATTGTAATAATCTTCAACAATTTTATATGTATACATGCATAACTAAATATTTCGAAATTCTACAAATAGAAAAATGAAAGAAAATCTGATGAAATGCCAATTAACAACCTGTAACATGTAACTTATTTTAAAATAGTTTGGGCTGATTACAATATTGTTTAAATGAATCTAATTATTAAGAAGATTTAATGCGGCACTACTTTCATAGGGAATTATGAAAAAGACAAATCATCTTCTGAACATTTATGTTATTTTTAGATTTGAATAAAATGTATGTTTTTCCTTCCAAGAATTTTCATTGCAACTGGACAGGAGGAAATATCGAAGTAAAAATTTGAAAATAGTGTAATAATATCTACAAAGCTAATCTACAAAAGCAAGTTCTCGACCAATTTGTTCATTTCGTATGAACCTCGGAAAATTCAGCTACCCACGTACAAATTAAACTTCCAATCATGCGAAGTTACCGCGAACCCGCTCCGCATGGCAAGGGTGGCGCGCGGCGGCAGCGGCGGTGGCGCGCGCGGCGGCGGGCCGCGGAAGCGCGAGGGCGCGGCGGCGCGGGGCTGCGTGGGCGGTGGCGCCGCCGCCCATGCGGCCGCGCGTCGCGTGTTTGAACACAGGGCGGAGCTGGAGGCGGGGGCGGGGCGGGGCGGGGGCGGGGCCGGCGAGGGCCGACGCGACACGACGAGACGCTTCGGCGACGCGCGCGCAGCAGCAGCAGCGATACTCGCGGCGCGCGGTGGCGTCTTCCCGGAATATTGATCGAGCAAACATCGGACGGCCAGCTGCGCGCCTCTCCGCCTGTGTTTATACGCTCTTTTGTGGTTCTTTATTGCTTCGCGGTTCGCGTTTCTTATTGCAGTGGAACTCCGATTGTCCCAACTAAATGATGTCCGGAATGGTTCGGGTAAGCGAAAGTTCGGATAGATGGATAAAGCTCAGAAATGAATTAACTAGTGGTTCTACATCATATTCTTTTTCCTATTTTTTTGCAACTTTTGCAATTTTCGAAAATTTAGTAAGTTTAACAAAAATGAGATTTTGCGACGATTTTTAAGCGACTTTCATTATAGATTCGAGGGAAAAAAGTTAAAGAAAAACTTGGAGCCGATTTTAAGAAAAAATGTAAAAATCCTCTACTTCAAGCAAAAATGATGCGAAAAATACTCGTTATTTAAAAAAATAATTGCACATGACGTTATTTAAAGATCTAATTTTTAGAGCACATTTCTTCAAGAAAAAATATATGTTGTACTTTTAGAATGTTACATTTTTGCAATTTTGGAAAATAAAGCGATTTTATCCAAAATGGGAACTGAGTCAATTTTTAATCGTTTTTAATGTCCCAACGGAGAGAAATGACGAAAAAAATTGGAGATGTTTCGAAAAAATAATAGATGGATAAATATCAATGTTTCACATAAACTTATGCAAAACTCTTATATTCGAAAAATTATACATGACCTTATTTAAAGATCTGTCTTTGATGAACAATTTTAAACCTCGATCTTCACTACTATAACTGTGAGACGACCCGAAAAATTTGCATTTAACAAAAATTCAGAGATTTCTAGGAGAACGTGATCTACGCCACAACACTTCATTTTTGCTACGTAAGCAGGTACGAAGGTGAGAAGGTTAAAAAAAGACGTCAGATACAGACAATTCGTAAATTCTTAAAATTAATTTAACAAACGTAAGGTGCAGGAAACTGTAAGTACTTTAAGATAAAGAAAACAGAAATTAAATTATGTTTAATACCCTTTTTGCTCCCAAAGCGGGTGAGATTCATGGGTATCAAATATTTTGAATTTCACTACCAATGTTTTCTTGCTAAATTCCAGGTAGTTAGTTTTCACTTTAATGATCAGAAAGGGAATCTAATGACGATTTTAAGTACTTATTTTATATTAATATCATGTTTATTGATGCCTTAGCATAATAATGCCAACAGAAAAAAATCATTATTTTATTACATAAGATATTGATGGATACATATCAGTCAAAATATCCATTTATTAGCAATTAACTGAAAATACGTATAAGCTGTAAAAGATCGAGATGTAACAAAGTATAATGTGAAGTCGCTTTTCTTCCCCCAAGTACTGGTCATTTTATTGCCCCACACCACGCCCGCTGTTTAAACAACCATATCTGTAAGTGAATCTTAAGGGCATGTGTCTTTGTGGACAGTTTATGTTCTTCATTAGGGCAGGAAAATGCTGGAAGATAAACTTCATTAAAAGTAACAAGAAGTATGGGAGAATTCATCGCATTTTCCAACGTTATCACGTTTAATAAATGAAACATTCAAATTCATTAATATAATTTTTGCTCACAATATAATATATTTTCACCAATTTATACTCATTTCATCAAATGAACTTTATTTTAATTTAATGCAGCGTATAATAATCATTCAAAGAGTACATTTGAGTCAATAAAACGCTGAAAGATGAACAGAAGAATAATAATTAACAACTGCTGTGTGACAGAATATTTCAACCGTTTCATACCATTCAATCGATTCGCAAAAAATAAGCTTCCAACCGATGCCAAGCAGAATCTCTTTTCCTGTCGTTCCAGACGGAGCATTCATTCGTACACCGCAGTTCTGAACAAAGTTACGTGTTAAGCAGCCAACGTAAGTCTTCTTAAACGTGCGCGTGTGTACTCAACAAACGAACGCGTGGGCACACGCGCAGGCGCAGAAGAGGTACGCGGAAGTAGCCGGGCGGCCGCCCAACCACTCGCAGAGAGATGCGTTGTCTGCAAGCGGCGAGTAGCGGGACGCGGTGCATGGCTGCCTCTGGACGAAAATCCTCCTTTATCGTTTGCAGTCTCTTCTACCATTTCAAGGTTAAAAACGAAATTCAAAATATAAAACATGAATAAACAAAATTAAATTAAGAAAATAAACGGGTTAAGAAATTAGGAGAGAAGAGACAAAAAAGTGAAATTCCATCGCTACTAAATATCCGTTTTCCTTTCCGTTTTTCTTTTTAGAAAAGTGTTCGTAACAAAAGAAAAGAGTACCAATCCCATGCTTAAGATATTAGTTTTCTAATTTACAGTACCTGAAGATGACAATAAACTATTGTCCAACCATGTAAAATACAGAACATTAAAATTTGTTATGTTATCTTCTAGTGTTTTATTCTTTCTTAAATAAAAAATATTATCGAGCTCTCTTAAATTAAATTGGATCAAACTAAAACTTTATCTAAAACAAATATCCTTCTTCCACGGTCAAATGCAATTGCCGTACCATTTGTTGTTAAGCAATGGAATCTGTTGCGCGATATTTACATGCTGCCTCAAAATATACAAATATTATTTTTCTTTCGTGTATCAATAACGTTGCGTTGAAGCTTTCATTTTGTAAAACTAATATAATCCTAAACTTCAGTAAAAACCTCCTATTCCTTCCTTCTTGTCTGACCCCCCCCCCCCCAGACTACAATGAAGAGGGTCTTTATTTGGGCAAGGCTCTCTCTTCAATGTATCAACATATTTCATATTTCACCAACGTATCCAATACCAATGTATCAACATATTTCACCAACATTTCAATAAAAAATTGAGTTTGCGACGCATTTGCAAGTATTTGGAAAATAATTTCGGTAGTGAATTTCTCGCAAGAATTCACTATGCTGGTTGAAAGCCGGAAGCTTCTAAGAAACCTGAAAATTTATTCAAGCCACATGTATACTTTCTAATTGGTTATCTAAATCATTGCCACTTTTGAGGCTTGTCAATTTAAAGGGTGAAAAGCATGAATCTTTTTCTTTACATATCAACTCCCATTTATTTCCACTTGCCTTTACGTAACATTATTAAACTCTAACATTGTTTAGGAATTCAGAAGTTACGGACTTAAGTAAAGTGTTATGAGGAGAACGAGTATCATGCGTGTTTGTGTTGAGACGGAGCGAGGATGGTGCAAACCAGGAGAACACACACTTATCGATGCCACATCTTGGATGGTGGGTCTCCAGAGGTCAGTGTCCGGCAGACCACGGACGGTCACGTAGTGGGATACAGGTGCACTAAAACACTCCAACGATGAGCTCTTGCAATAGGGAAGGATTAGAGGAATTTGTTTTAAAAATAAGCACATTTGGAACATATTGTTTTACCATAAGACAAGTAGTAAATGTATATTTCGAATTAACATTACTTTACTAACTACCGGTCAATGGCAACTTAAGTTTACACACCTCTTCACTGAAGACAAGCGATCCCGTAATACACACTTTTTTTAGGGGAAGGAGGTCACAAGGGAAAAGTGAATAAATTGCTATGTTTAATAGTTAATAAACTAAAAATTATCTATCAGAATATTTTGAATAACCATCTAATTGGCCTAGACCAATGTCTCGGTATTGTGTAGGTACTTTTTGATGGCATGTTGAAACTACACACAATTCCGTATGAGAAGATTTTGCATTCAGAAATGATGAGTTTCCATACATCCACAATTTTCAAAAGGAAAATAGTAATGACTAGGGACGGATTTTGATGACCTAAAACATCGCGAAAAATGATCAATAAAATGCTCTTCAAATGTTTTTAAAATACCCTAAAAGCAAAGAAAAATGACGAAAAAAACCACATCAAAACCGGTTCGGATGAACAACTCAAGCTCTTAGATATAACGATTGACTCCAGCTGTTGGACTGATGTAATGGAAGCTTCTTCTCTTTGTTCAAGTAAACTGATAGGTGTCACAGGAACATTAGATTGCATACTCACAATGGCTGACAATACAATTTCTGAGCGAAGAAATCGAATAGGCTACTCTGGAATTCTGTGGAGAACATTATTGCATCTCGTAAATATTATTTGAAACAAGTGCCATTAAAATGGCATTAAAACCGATAAAATCAGCAAAAAGTGCATTAAAATACTGGAAAAGGAAAAAAATAGTTGAAATTGACGAAAACGCAAAAACGACATAAAATGGGTCATTTCCATTGGTCATAACATAAAATTAATTTTGTATACTAAACGGCATTGTTCTAAAGCGAAAAGAAAAAAATAGCGGTCTTTTCGGGCCGCATTGCATAACTTTCTCTCTATCGCGGTAGCGGTAGCAAGTAAAAATGACATTTCATTAAAAATCGCCCCCTAGTAATGGTTAACAAAGTAGAGGATGATGATCAAATAGGTGAAACCAATGAATATATTTTACTCAGAATACAAGTGTCAATAAATATTTTCATAAAAATAAAAATAAATAAAAATACAATACAATACAATACAATACAAATATTATTCTACACACATACAATTTGTTTATGAAAAAGAATACTCATTAATAAAATTGTTGAGAATGTTTTGGGGGATCCGTTCAAGAAACGGATAAGAAAGTGAGAAGGTAGAGAAGATTAAGAAGGTAAAGCCTCATATGATTGAAGAAGACAGTATTATATAAACACGGAGGGCCGTATAATTGAATCCTGTCATCTTATGAAATTGCTAGGGTGTCAGAATATAAAAAATAGGGTAAGATGATTTATTTAAAAGTAAGATAGAGGCAAAAGAAGAAAACAAGAAATTTATGTAAATAAAACACTAGCCAATCACAACATAGTTTATTATTATTATTATTATTTGTTGCGGCGATATGCGAGAGTTATATCGCGCGCCAATTCGGCAGCGCGGGACGCCGGTTACGGAAGGCAGCAGGGCCATGAACCGGCGCGAAGACCGCCCAATGAGGAGTGAGCGGCCGGCGAGCGGATCTACAGGCCCGAGGCGAATCTGCGACGCGGAGCGCTTCTTAACGGGCCGCACCGGCCGGAGGGGCACTCAGTAGTGAAGTGCGATTCTGGAAGCGAAGTAGTGACTGTGACCCTAGTGCGAACTCTGCGACGTAATTGGTATTCTCTCTCCGGCGATTTTTGGACGACAGTGCGCGACTTTTGGGACATCTACTGGATTTTGGAAAACCACTGCTTTGTACTACGGACTACGCTTTTGGATATTTGTAAACTAGATCACGCCTGTAAAAGTTGAACAAATAAATTGTTATTGTTGACTTGTGTGTTTTCACGTACATAACATTATTATTATTATTATTATTATTAGTACTATCATCATCATTATTTGTTTTCTTTTCACTACAAAAAGTGTCGGAGGACAATCTCAAGACACAATTTGTCAGTACAAAGTCATGGAGCTTCGGTGAAGAAATACTTTTACTTATGGTCTTGTGTTAGTACAGTTCTCACAACTTGTAGTCTTTTACATTTTGATGGATTCAAGTGATGGCTTCATATTCTAAGTACGCTTTCTTCCCTAATCGAGACTCAAAAATTTCCTGACTATATTTGCTGTGCCCAGTAAAGCGGCTTTTTGCATTGTTCTGAGGTGTTTTTCTTTTAATCGCAGCCTTTGTCCAGTTTTCAACCAATCCTTGGTTACCACGCCATTTGCTGACACTATCACAGGCACTATGTCTACGCTCTGCAACCTGTACATGTCCCTCAACTCCACAGCGAGAGGTTGGTATTTTCGTTTCTTTTCAGCAATAGTTGACACCAGTTTGTCGTCTGTGGGAACTGCAACATCGATTATCATTGCTCTTTTTGTTGTTTTATCAAATAAGACAATATCTGGTCTGTTTGCTTCAACCGCCCTGTCTGTTATAATCGTGCTGTCCCATAATATTCGTGCCAAATGATTACTGATAACTTGCTGAGGCTTACATTTGTAATAGGGTTGCTCCTCTTCTACAAGTTGATAATTCTTTGCCAGTGCCTGGTGAATTACTTTGGCTACATTATTATGTCGTTGTAAATATTCAGTTTGCGCCAAAGATGGACATCCGTTACTTATATGCTGGATTGACTCATTGTTGATTTTACACAATCGGCACCTGCTATTGATCTGTTGGCCCAAGACATACTTTTGATAAGCTCTTGTTTTCACTACTTGGTCTTGTATGGAGAAGAGGAATCCCTGTTTCACCATTATTATTATTATTATTATTATTATTATTATTATTATTATTATTATTATTATTATTATTATTATTATTATTATTATTATTTACGTAACGGCCGTTTCCGACCACGATATACGTTCTCTTCTGAGACATAATATTAAACGGAGAGAGATTAGCGTGTGCCATTATGGGGATCAGCTTTTCGGCTGTATCCCTTGGTACGACATGGTTGTTAAACCTTGAATTATGAATTATGAGGTGATAGGATGATGATGAGAGGTGATCGTGGTCTTTTTGAACTATCCCAGCATTCGCCTGTATGATAGAGGGAAACCACGAAAACCCCGTTCAGGAAGGCCGGCCTGGGGATCGAACCCGGCCTCCCGACTGGGAAGTCAGCGCGCAACGAACTTCCATCGGTTTATTATTATTATTACTATTATTATTATTATTATTATTATTATTATTATTATTATTATTATTATTATTATTATTATTGTTATTGTTATATTTCCCGTCATAGGTTTTAATTTCATTCAAAAGTTAAGTTCCTGTACTAAGAGAAATCATCGACTTACCGGACTATAAATTTTTACGATCGTCGTAAGAAATAAATATTTAGCCGATCCTGTGAGAGATTATTTTATGAAGTATATAAGAAAACTGAAAAAAATAAAGGAAGTATATGGTGGATCGCGGAATTAATACTAAGAACAACCTGGTAAAATATGATTTTTCCAGTTCCTTGATACGAATTCCTGGAATTTTTTGAACATTTCGAAATTGAAAATCATAAATTAGGGGAGAATCTCCGGTATTCCCAGCGTAAATTTGCACCCAGGCATCTTAGATGACATCGCCCCCCTGCAGTGCTCCTGATCCGTCGCCTTCTTTTAGTGAGTATTTACTGTTTCTTGAGACAATTGCATAGTGTACAAGGTATTATATGGTTATATCCCGGGAGCTAGCGGTGTTCCCCCACCAAGAACATGAGATCCGGCTCCGACCTACAAGTTGACTAGAGATCTCTTCTAAATATCTCTCCCAGCTGGGCACCGCCACAGCCTGGATAAGCTCTAAGCTATCTATTGTTCTCCTGGCATGTGTAATACTTGAGTGTAAGTCTAAATGTGTATTTCTAAGGAAAGAGGAAGGAAAGGGTAAGGAAGGAATTAACACGTGCAGTCCGTGCTCGGTTTGTTAAGCATTAATTCATCATTCGCCGAAATAAAAAACACGGAAAACCATCGATAAAAGCAGCTGACCGCTCGAATTCTCCTCCAAACAGTGGCTGAATTCGCCCACACCTCGTATCTGGTGTCGGAAATCCGCCAGCGTCTGGTGTGCACCCGTTCAACTTCCTGTTCAACACCGCTGCAGATGTGTCTGTATTGTCACTGAGCCAGCGCAACCACGTCTGTTTTTCGTGCGACGCGGATTTGCTGACGGAAAGTGCACCCGGCAAGGCGGCGCAAGGGAGTCGCGCCAACTCGCGCCAGCTCGCGCCATCTCTCGCTACAAGCAGCCTCCCCGGCGCGTGCCGTCACGCGTGTTCTCCGTCGCGCTCCCGCGAGGCGCCCTCGGCCGCGTCTAATGCAACGCGCCGGCCCCGGTGCTCTCCCGCTCTGCACGAGCCGTCAGGCGAATGGATCGCTTAGGAGAGTTGGTACCGTGTACTCTTTGCTTGGTTTGCTAATGCTAGGAATAGGAATTAAACAAACTAATAACATTAATTTGATCCGTTCACCTCTCATCCGTTCTGCTCTCAAACGTTTATGCTGGGTTTGCATCATACTTCAGTCACGCGGAGTTTGCGTCTGTTTATCATATTTTTGGTTTTGAAAATATTCTTAGTCTACCTGCCTGCCCACTCGCCTGCACTCCCGCTTCCCCAGCTTGCTCGGCGTTCTGCCTGCCTGCCTACCTATCTGCCTGCGCGCTTGTGTGCTTGCCTGCCTGTGTGCTTGACAGCCTGCTTGCTTGCCTCTTTGCCTACTTCCCTGCCTGCCTGTCTGCCAACCTGACGACCTGCCTACTTTTTCCTGCCTGCTTTCCTGCCTGTCTCCCTGTCTGTGGACCGGTCTGTCTGAAATTCGGCCTGTCAGTCTTTTCCTTCCTACCGTCTTATGTGGGATCCGTCTTCTGTCACCTTGGATATGTATATTGCGAAGATACGTAATTGACTTTGATTATAAATATAGTTAATCTCATTTCGTGTAAATTTAATGTGTTTTTTTTGTTACCGTAGTTACCTTGATATTCACACCTTCCCATAAGTCTGAGTACGGTAATTTTATGTTTGTTGTGTGAAAATACTTATTTGGAATACTTAGAAAGGATGCAGAAACCAGAGACATTGCCTGACGTAAATAAGGGTGAAAATATTGGAAATATTCTGATGCTTGGTCGCGTTATTTCCTGGAAACAGGAAATGATATTGCGATATAATAATTCCTATATAAGGGTATCTTTTGCCATTCTAGCCATACCTCGTTAAAATAGACTTTCTCAATTCTTTCAGATTATTTGTTCACGTGTAAGGTGTTTATATGATCATTATTTACAGATTATTTGTTCATTTGTAAGGTGGTTGTGGACGTTGGGCTATGGAATCAAATGGGGAAAATGTATTTGTATTAAAACTTCATTGGCAACAATAGTATGGAAAGCGACACAGCAATCAGAAAGTTCAGTTCATTGGTATAGTATCTAAATCATTTAATGTGTTCTTAAAATATATTTTTCACTGCTTTTGAACTATTACCTTCCGGAAATAACATCTTAAACGCAGCTAAATGAACTGTGTTACAAAAATTGCTATCAATTTATAACTGCTACGTATTAGAAAGAGCGAAATGTGTTACAAGAAGTAGTTAATTATTTTCTGCCCTCACGTTCTATTTGTCGAGAATATTACTACATCCAATATTAGGTACTACCTAACATCCAATAACACTACATCACCGCGCAAAGTGAACGTCATTACATGAGTGAAAGGCTCCGGCGAAACTTTATCGAGCAAAAAAGCCCAACTCACGAAAACAAACACGTAATGTTTCCAAAGCATTCTTTACGTGACCACAACACAAGGGCTAATGACACGCTTTCGGGAGACAAACCTCGCCGACGATCGTGTTGCGTCACGTAACGCGCGGAAGCGTCGGAGAGGGTGGAGATGGGTGAAGTGGAGCCAGGGACACGAGGGCGACGGAACCAGCAACAGCGATGGAGGCGGAAGTGGTACTGGCGGAGGAGGTGTTGGTGTCATTGTCGGAAGAGGTGTAGTCGGAGGTGGTGTATTGAGGTAGCGTTAAGCGGAGGTGGCGTTGTCGGAGGCGTTGTCGGAGGTGGCGTTGTCGGAGGTGGCGTTGTCGGAGGTGGCGTTGTCGGAGGTGGCGTTGTCGGGGTGGCGTTGTCGGAGGCGGCGTTGTCGGAGTGTGGCGTTGTCGGAGGTGGCGTTGTCGGAGGTGGCGTTGTCGGAGGTGGCGTTGTCGGAGGTGGCGTTGTCGGAGGTGGCGTTGTCGGAGGTGGCGCTGGTTATGCGTGGCGTTGTCGGAGGTGGCGTTGTCGGAGATGGTGTTGTCGGAGGTGGCGTTGTCGGGGTGGCATTAATGGAGGTGGCGTTGTCGGAGAGTGGCGTTGTCGGAGGTGGCGTTGACGGAGGTGGCGCGTTGCCGGAGGTGGCGTTGTCGGAGGTGGTGTTGTGGGAGGTGGCATTGTCGGGGGTGGCATTGTCGGGGGTGGCATTGTCGGAGGAGGCGTTGTCGGAGGAGGCGTTGTCGGAGGAGGCGTTGTCGGAGGTGGGGGTGTCGGCGTGGTGTCGTAGGTTGTGATGTCGGCGGTGGTCTTGGGGTAGGTGGTGTTGCCGGAGGTGGTGTCTTCGAAGGGTGGGGGAGACGAGGACGGCGGAGGCAGCGAGGATGGGCGGGGGCAGAGCGGCTGTCGTTCGAGAGGGGAGGGCGAGGGTGTAGTGAGACTAGGGTGGCTGGGGGCGGGGCGGTGGCGGCGTGCAGCGCCCGCGGCGGCGGCAGCGGAAGAGGCGCGCGGCGGCGAAGGAGCCGCGCGAGAGCGGCCGTTTTTTGTCGCGCGAATCCCCTAATGCGCGGCCCACGACTTCCTCGATTCAAGTCGTGCGCGCGGCGTCGTTAGGTGCGTGAAAACGCCCGGCAAAAACGCGCGCCTCTGAGCTCCACCGCTGGTGGCTGCGTCCGGTGCGGTTCTCTCTCAGGAGATGGATCTCCGAGGGGGACATTGGCGCACGTGAATTACGTTTGTCGTACCGGACGATTATGCGGATAGGATATCTCTGGTGGAGTTTGCTCTGAATGTGTTGTATTCCCCAAAGATCCACCGAGATCTGATGTCTTTTCAAGAATGTTTTTCTATTTGGGCCGATACGCGATGGAGGTTCTTTGGATTTTACAGTAGTTCCGTAGGTGTGCTGGTTCTTTACTTAATAGTAGAATCAATATTGTCTTGTTTTAGAGAATTATATGATAATAATAGTAAAATGGTCTACTGAACCTTTCACTTCTACGTTCTCAGCCGCTTTACGTTGAGTGTTTCCTGGATATGTCGTTTAAGTTATTTAGGAGTCTGTTGGGGTAACCGTTGAGATTCTGATTCTTCACCTGATGATCCTACAAGAGGTTTGCTCTATTGTATCTTCCATTTTTTTCTAATAAATCGTTTTAGAGACCAGCAGCCAGTATGGTGTCGAAAGGTTTGGTATAATGATTCTTCTCCTGGGTTCTCAGTTTTTCTTCTAAGGAGCTCAAAGGCCGACTATGACTGCTGACTTCCGATAAGCAAATTTATTGTACTAAAAGTGCTTTAGTTAATGCCGTGATATTAATACAAATTTACTTCTCTCTGAGATTCTGATTCTTCGATTGATTCTTAGGATTATGAAGATGCAGATGGCATTCGTTTGTCATCCTGAATGCGAACCATTTGTTTATCGAGGAGAAGCTGCCAGTGCCTTAGCCCTTCACTTCTGATTTCCCTGATTGCATTAATTAGAAATTGATGGTAGACGTGTCTATATTGTTTACAACATTTGGAATTCCCGCAGGGGGTTATGTTTGCTGAGATTCTCGCAGACAGTTCACATTTTTGTATTTTTTACATACAACAAACATTACAATATTATTCGTCCTTTTAACGACTCGTCGCGGTAAGTTCCTGTAGGTGGTTGGGTGTAGTCGGATTCTGCACCATCGTTTTCCACCAAAATCCATGTCTTGAATCTTAATCTTATACGCGAAAATTATGTTTTGTAGAGGACGTATTATTGTGATTTTGACAGAAAGATGAGTCTGTTGGGATTCTTTGTAATGTTCGGGTACTTTATTAGTGTCTTCCGAAGGAGGTTCACATCCTGACGATTTCTCTTTTGGCTGATGATGGTGATCATAAACTATGGAATTGTGAACAGCGGCGGCATTCTTCGTCAGGTTCGGTCTCCAATAATTCGATAAGCTCCTTACTCAGTCTCAAAAATTGAAACTTCCTCAATTTTAGTAGTTTGAGAAGTGCTTAAAAAATTCAATTTCACTATTGTTTTAAAAACTCGCACGGACGCACTTTCAACGATTCGCGCTGTTTAAGCAATACGGCAGATTTAGCTGGAATATAAATAGTCAGTTGAGCAAACCTGGCCCGTTTCCAAATTAGCCATTTTGAATTGAATGACGCCACGTGTACGAAGTGTAACATTTGCTTTAAGTTCCGGCGAGATCAGAAAGGAAACTATACGTCACATAAAAAATGCAGCGTGTAATGACGTTCGACGTTGTTCACTGAACTCTAAGAAACACTCAAGAGTAAAAGTAGTGACGCGGAAGATCTAACCTGCCAACAATTTACCATAAAATGAGTAATTAATGACGTTAACGAACGTCATTATTCATGTGTTTTGGCACACTGAGTAGAACTACAGAAAAATGTTATTACACTCTATTATTACACTCTATGACGTATGATTAAATTTGAGGTCAGTGCGGGAATGAATATTTGACCTTATGCTCTGTCTTAACCAAAATAATAATGAATCACTCCGCTGAAATTCGAGTCCACTTTATCTATTATAAGTAAACGTTTTTGATGGAGTTTCTACTACATCAAATTGTGAAACGGTTCCTGCAATTCAAGAAGACTGAGATCGAATATTGATTAGAAGACAGTTTTGGCGAGCGGAGGCAGGAGCGTGAGCGGGGCAGGGAGCGTGAGCGGAGGCGGGGGCGTGAGCGGAGACGGGAGCGTGAGCGGAGACGGGAGCGTGAGCGGAGACGGGAGCGTGAGCGGAGACGGGAGCGTGAGCGGAGACGGGAGCGTGAGCGGAGACGGGAGCGTGAGCGGAGACGGGAGCGTGAGCGGAGACGGGAGCGTGAGCGGAGACGGGAGCGTGAGAGGAGACGGGAGCGTGAGAGGAGACGGGAGCGTGAGCGGAGACGGGAGCGTGGGTGGAGGAGGGAACGTGGGAGGAGACGGGGACGTGGGCGGAGGCTGAAGCGTGAGTGAAGACGGGGACGTGGACGGACGCGGGAGCGTGGGTGGAGACGGGAGCGTGGGTGGAGACGGGAGCGTAGGCGGAGGCGGGAGCGTGGGTGGAGACAGGGACGTGGGCGCAAACAGGGGCGTGGGCAGAAACGGAGGCGTAGCACGAGACAGGGGCGTGGGCGGAGGCGGGCGTGAACGCGGAGACAGCTCTGGTGATCGTGGCATGGAGGGGAGTGGTGCCGAGGCGGGGCCGACGGCCCAGGGGAGCGTGGCGCGGGAGGGCAAGACTCGCCCGAAGGCCGCGACGTCGCTTCATTTCAATATACGAGGCTATAAAGCGGCGGCGGCGGCGGCGACCCTAAACGCGGCGCCGGGCGCGCGGGTTATGACGGCTGGCGACGCCGGGGCTCGAGCGCGACCCCCCGGATCTCCACTGACCCCCAGCGCCCCCACGCCCCTCGCGGAGATGCCATTGATGCCGCCCGCGTTATAAATTAAACATTCGTGGGATGGCAGCTGCAAGTTCCAGCCTGCCCTTCTTTCCCATTAAATTCAAAGCCACTTCAGCTCGCATGCACCGAGCATCTACTGACAAAGGAGATTCCTTGAAGGGGCATTCCCAGACGGTATTGAAGATATTGCCTGCATTTCATATTTAATCTAATGTTTTCTGTGAAACTTCAAGGGAAGCTAGAAATATGGTCTAGACGTTCATATTATGATTATGTTTTGGATCCAAGGAGAAAAAATGTGATGGAAAGAGAAGAATGGCATCTTTAAAAAATTGCATTTTTTAAGAATATTACTGCGTTAGTCATGCTATTGTCTAAAATTAATGTTACTCAAGACCGCAATAATTTCGAAACATAAACCAGTAGTCCATATTTTATTATCCCACAAAAAATGGTGTGTTAATAGTAACAAAGTGAACGTGGACAAAGAATACCGTGCAAAATGTTTGACAAATCAGTCTATTCTTGCAAAAATATTCAATTATTTTCTATTTGATCCTCATTTCATTTGACGTTATTGATGTCTGTTCTTCACTTTCATGTGCTCCTGGTGATATGATTTCCGAAACACGTGTGAACTCATTACGCTGGTGACAGGGGGTATGGTGGAAAACTAATTATATTGTCATATGGGAACAATGAAACGTTTTGTACTGCAGTCACAAAGTACGCTATGTCGAGGTAATTACTCATACTGGAGTAAGAACTATACGCTGTTATTTTCAGCAAGAGTTGTAGGAAGAAAACAATACTAGTACGTTTTAGATAAGTTATTAGATTATAGAAAATATAAATGCTTGGTTTCGACACAAGTTATAACATTAATTCGCATTTATGATTTCAGCTACGCAATTAAGGATATGTCCAAGTTTTTGAACACATAGTTGAGTATATTGTTAATATTCAAGAAAAGATTTCCAAATTAATTTAATCTACAAGTACGAATTAGAAACAAAATGATATATACTAGCTGAAGTACCCAGAGTTGCTCGGGAATTAATAAAAGTACAGTATTAGACTGGAAGGCGAATTCCATCTTTTCATGCCCTGCGGCGAAGCCTAACTTTATGTCTTCTACTGCATCCCTTCTACTGTAACTCTTCTCCGCCCTGCCCCTTGCTGCGATGCTCTTCCCGGTCAGGCCCCGATAGCTCTATCTTCTCTTGAACCTCATCTGGAAATTTCACACTTTTCACAATTACTCACTTTTCCACAAATAATTACATTTTTCTTATTTGGATTTCCATCTCCTAAACATTCTTTACTTTATAACTAAAAGCAATAAACTAATCTAAACTACTAAATAAAATACTTGTAGACTCACGTATATAATTTTTGTGGAGTTTTATATATTATTCCTACACTGTCAATAAATAGTCACGTGGTAAAACTTATCCTATTTGTATATTTTTCTTCTATTGTATTCATAAAGATAGATTGGAAATTGATCTGTCAACTCGTGACCTTGAAGGGACTTACTGTTTCAAGCTGAGTGTAACTTGCAAAACTTCTTGCACGGCGAGTACGGTAGTAGATAGATGCAAAGTAATAGATGTCATAATGTAATTGGGGAATCATAATCATAAAAGTAAATGAAAATACTTGTATCTATTCTGAAAAATAATTAAGTTTTTATAATTATGAAGATGACAAAAATATATATGTTTAATGTCCTATGAGCTAGTAACACGTAGTATAAAACTGAGCTAGTAACACATAGTATAAAACTTATTTGTTCAGGTAAATCAATTCATGATACCATTGATATATTAGAAAAATAATTATCCACCAACATTACATTATGTGTAAATAATAAATTGACAATGTACTGAGCCACATAACAAAACAAGCATCTTTTCCGTTACACGTATACCAGTTCACATAGGCGAGAGATTTAGTTCCTTTGACACGTAAAATTTCGTTCATCTTAAAGGAACGGTTCTCTGCAATGTGAACAGATGAACATTGTGATAACAATCAACATTTTCGCGGTACATTTAAACTTTCGTTTTACACACAACAATTTAATAGTTCATTGATTGATTGATTGTTAGTGATTTCCGGTGCGTCAACTACTATGGTCATTAGTCCCGTAAGTGTAGTGCGTGTTTTTGCTCGGGAGGTGGCGGTGGTCTTCCCACGGTCCGCTGGATGGCCAGATCTGGCGCCGACCTACCGTCGGCTAGCGAGGTTTTACCCAACTAGCTATCTCCCACCAGCGCGGCACCGCCCCAGCCGGGACAAGTTCTAAGACCTCGGCCGGTCTCCCTTCATGTGTGGTAATGTAATGCCTGTAAGTGTGTGTGTGTGTGTGTGTGTGTGTAATCGGTGAGAATAGGACAAGGAAGAGGAAGGAAAGTAAATGATCTTGGCTGTCCGGGAGACGCCGCGTCTTAGGCTGTGTTGCCGACGTTTCGACCATCCTTTCGTGGTCTTCCTCAGGGCTGATCGACCAGCATGACTGGCCGCGGAAGCCTACGACTTCAAGAGGAAGGAAAGATTGCGCGGTCCGTGGCCCGTTTGTTAGGGTACTGCTCCGGCATTCGCCCGGTGTTGATCGGAGAAACCACGTAAAACTACCGATCAGAGATGCCGGTCGCTAGAATTCTCCTCCAGACAGCGGTCGAATTCGACGTAGTAGAGAAGAGCAGTTTGTGCAGGTAAGGGCGAGTAGGTTGGGCGGCCGACAGTGTGGTTAAAACGAACGAGTTGGGCGGTGAGGGTAAAGGTGAGCAAAGTATGTAAGCGGGCAAAATCCATAAGTTTGGGTACTGCTCCGGCATTCGCCTGGTGTTGATCGGAGAAACCACGGAAAACTACCGATCAGAGCAGCCCGCCTCTAGAATTCTCCTCCCGACAGCGGTTGAGTTCGACCTAGCTGAATAGCTAGTGTCGAAAATCCGCGCGGCGGGGCTGCGGCGGGGCTACGGGGGGGGGGGGGGCGGGGAATGCCTGCGCCGCACGCCACGGTTTGGAGGCGGCGCCGCGCGAAGCCTGTAATCGCGGGGTGCCGATAATTACCGTGATGCATCGCGCGGTCTCCCGGCCCAGACAGCAGCTGCGAGGACGCCCGGCAGAATGGGTGGGGCGGGGCGGGGTGGGGTGGGGTGGGTGCGGGGAGGGGGAGGGCGGGGGAAGGGCTGGATGGGGCGGGGGTGAGGTGGGGGTGGGGACGGGGACGGGGCGGCGCGAGGCTGGGGCGGGTCGTGGCGGGGAGGTCGGGGGAGGGGCACCAGGGGCGGGGAGGGGGCGGGGCGGCGCGGAGCTGGGGCGGATCGTAGCGGGGATGTGTGTTGGGGGCGGGGCGGGGGAGGGGAGGGGCGGGGGCGGGTCGGGGGCGTGGAGCGCGGGCCAGAGCGCGGCGAGTGAGCGGGCGAGGCCATGCAACGCGCCACACACTGCGTGACCGCGGCAATCCCAAACTACGACTGGAAAAAATTAAGGGATGTAAAATAACTAGACGAAAACCATTAAAGTTTGACCTCGCCGATTCGGTGGCCGAGATCGCTAAGGCAGTTGTGTCGTAGTGATCTCGGACCGAAGAGTCACGGGTTCGAGTCCCGCATCGGGGATGGTTGTATTTGTGTTTGTCCTTCGTTGCCTGCGTCGGATGCTTTTTCGAGAACAGGAATTAATTGACACATTTTTTTCGATTCAAAATTGCTTAGATTCCACGACCAACGACTGTCGCTGTCGAAGTTTAGTCGCATTCCGATGCCCATATCTTTATTCGTGGATCATACTAGTGGCTTGTGGAAGCAAAACTCCTGCTGAACAAGACTACTCAAAATGGTTTTCCAAAAGTTCTCAAGAATAACAAACAAAATACTGTCGACGTTTATTCGCACTCCGGTGCACACATCTTCGTTCGTTGATCATACTAGTGGCTTGAAAAAGAAAAAATGATGCTGAACAAAACTAGCCAAAATGGTTTTCCAAACGTTCTCGAGAATAGCAAATAAAATACTGTCGTACATGTAGGCAGATCAGTCGAGAGGCTAGAGCATGTTCCAGCTAAGGCTTGGGAGTTAATCTGGGCAGGGAATCTCCCCGCAAGCCGACGAGTAGGTCGGCGCCGGATCTCGCCACCCAGTAGGGGAGGAGCACCGCCACCAATATGCGTTGAAACGGATTCAATACAATACAAGGACTAATGACCATAGCATGTGCCCAGAAATATCAATCATTCATACAAAATTAAGGATATTCAATGCAGACCTTTATACTCTTTTATGTTGTATTCGGTATACAAATATGTATGCAGAAATGCATATTTTAAATTTTTGTCCAGAATCCCGGACTTTTCCCCCTTTGTGCGGCGTGGGCGGAGAGCGCCGCTCCGGGCGCAGCAAGCGGTATGGGCGGCGCGGCACGCAGTGTGCAACTGTGAGAATCCTGAACTACTGGAATAAATAAAAGGATGAAGAAAATGCCACAAGTGTAACAATTTATTCACATACGTAATGGAGATCAGTGACTGATGATGCTAGTCGTCTGTTCGATATCTATCACTGGGGCCGGCGTTATATGCAATGTGATACCACATATGACATTGATCTAGCAAAAAAAATAGTTAAAAATATTAGCAATTTATTAATATACAAGTATGTGAAACTGGCGTTACCTGTGATGTAAATTGCTCGTAAATTGCACTCCCAAATGAGAGTCCGATTGAGTAAATCAACAATTTGATTTACTCAATAAATAGATTGAGTCAAATTGAGTGAATCGATTGAGTCAAATTGAGTAAAACAGGAAGTGTGGAAAAAAGGGAGAGTATTCATTAGTAGCATACATCGAAAAAAAGTGACTTTTTTTATTATCTATTTTGACATAATACGAAACTAAAGTTGGAATACAAGGAAAGAAATTTGGAATATAATACCTAATTTTCTGAATGGTACATGAAGTTAAAGTAAAAGACTGCCAGGTGTACTTTTCCTTTTAACCGGGACTAATGACCCGCTGCCTTTTCCTTTTAACTCAAATAGCAAGTCAATGAGTTGTAAAGCAAAATATCTTATACCATTTCTACTCTGAAATTCAGGTATGATTGTCAATCTTGTAGAACTCTTATGTATTATGTAATAAGAAAGTAACTTTGAGGTGTTCTTTACGCAATGTTGTTCAATGTTGTATCTCATTCTGTTATAATTATCATATGAAGAGATTGAAATGTGTATAGAGCGAAAGATTCCAGCAGTATTGTGATAACGCAGACAGCGCAATGCCCTAACTAAGCTGAAACACTATCGGGCAGAGATAAAATAATTGTTTTATTAGTACTAGTTTTAATGTAGTCCAATAAATGAGCAGGTATTGCAGCTTCAAGCCACAAGTCAAAATATATTTTTACCCACTATTACGTAAAATCTACGGTTTAAAATGAGAATAAACCAAACTCAACTCCCCCTCCCTGCCTCCCTGCCACGCCCCCTTCCGCAGCGGCGTATCTCCCGCGGCGGGCGGCCTCCTCGCTTCCGCCCCCGTCCGATCGCCCGGCCCGCTGCCGGTCGCCGCCTAAGACTCAATTACCCATCGCCCACGCCCCTCCCCTCCCACTCGCCTCTCTACGCCGCACGGTGGGTCCGAATCGTGAAACGTTGGCCATAATAGGAAATAAACGACAAAAAAAATATCGGAAAACCAGGATAAGCGCTGAACTCCCGACTGGCCTCCAGACACATGTGGTAGTATATGTCATTCTAAAGCAGTTTTATTTTTTTTTGTGCCATCTTAATTGCCAAACTAGAACAATTGCATTTATTTAATAAATGACAACAGTAAAAAGTTTAATTTTGAGGTAATAAATTAGTAATGAATGAGTACCAAATACTCCAATTGGTCTTATGTGGTTGTGCTGCAGGGGCTGTGTCATTTGTCATTCGTGTCTCTACAGCAAATATCCTGTTGCATTATATCAGTTTCTCTATACTAAATGCGAAGAAGTAAACAACTTACTACTTGCGTATTTTCTGTAGGTTGATATCTTGCTGACAGCATGACAAAGCTATCACAACTGCGTGTGAAATATGTATATTATGTTGTGTACTACAATCCGTTATCAGATTGATTGATTTATTTATTTTTTCGTGTTTCCGGGCGCGTCAACTGCTTTGGGCATTAGTCTCGTTAGTGTGGTACATGTTTTTTTCTCGGGAGGTGGCGGTGATTTCCCCCGCTGGATGGCGAGATTCGGCGCCGACCTACTGTCGGCTAGTGGGGTTTTCCCCTAACCACGAGTCTCACACCAGCGAGGCATCGCCCCAGCCGGGATAGGCTCTAAGCTCCCGACCGGTCTCCCGGAATATGTGGGTGTGTAAGACATGTTAGTGTAAAAGAGTGTAAGGGGAGGCGATTGGACAAGGAAGAGGAAGGACAGATCGCGCGCGGTCCGTGGCCCGTTTGGTAGGGTACTGCTCCGGCATTCACCTGGTGTTGATCGGAGAAACCACGGAAAACTACCGATCAGAGCAGCCGGCCGCTAGAATCCTCCTCCAGACAACGACTGAATTCAACCTAGCTGAAAAGCTAGTGTCGAAAATCCTGCCGCCGTGAGGACTCGAACCTACGACCTCCCGGTTAGAGGCGCTGCAGTGACTTCAGTTGATGCACTGAGCTACCGGTCCGTTATCAGAAAAGAAACGAAGAATTCGGATTGTAATCATGGCCTTGACGTCACTCTACTCTCTGTTACTCAAGAATGAGTATAAATCTCTTTTCTTATCGCAGTCTCTTGGTTTTTTACAGCTCAATTTCTACTTTCGTTTTTAGAAGGCAATGTAACTAAACATGAACGTTCATCGTTATGTAATGTAAACGTTCATTATTTGCTCTCATTTTTCTGTAAAACACACAATGACTTGCAGCGGAGGGAAATTTTGAACTTAATGTTCTTGATATGATATAGCATTTCTTTTATCTGAATCTCACTCCAATTGTCTAGTATACTGCGCAGTATGTCTCTATAGTAGAAGAATGAACTACATACATAGATAACACAGTGACTGGATAAATAATTCTCTAATATTTATATTTAATATGATAAGTAACTAGCTGGTTACCCAGTATTGCCCATGGATTTATTCATCAGAATCATTTCCTAGCGGACCTGGATGGTCAATGTGGCTAAGAGTGTGTCTCTACTCAACGCTTCGGGCCGAAATGTCGCGTGTTCGAGTCCCGCCTTGGGCATCGTTGTTTGTTCCTGTCGTCCATGTATGTGATGTTGTGGTAGGCCTCGCGTTCTGTTGACCCCAGATCAGAGAAGCTGGCAAGTGTATTGGTGTATAGAGTATGGTCGAATATCCGTTCCATGGGAGGGGGCGTAAAGATAACTGGCTGTCGGCTGGAGAAAAGCCCTAGAATTTTTTTTAAACATCTTCACACGCTGCGCTCGCGATGCGAACGACTCACGGATGAATGTAGAGCACGCGCTCTAAACGCGGTTTTGGCACAGCGTGAAGCACCACACAGCACACTATTTGAACCTACTTTTAAGCCTTTGCACATGCATGCATTCCCACTTCTCATTAGAATCCAATTGGAAGAAGATACGCCACCAGAAATAATGTGTAAAATCACTCATATCGTGTATGATACGAGTCACGTAATTAGATAAACTGAATTTGTTCCTTCCTGGGACGGCAGAGTGCCAGAAAATTGCAACATGCGTACAATAATTAGACCGTTCTCAATCTGTTGCCTGTAAAGTGGGAATGCAGGAAGAAGATAACGGAAGGCAGCCATGAATCACAAAAAAAAGGAGAAAAAATAGGGGAAACTTTGAGTAGATAGAGAAGTCTTGTATACTATTTAAATATCCATAAATAGGGGCATATACAATATTTGAAAAAACTAGTAGTTTCTACATAATTTTTGCTTGAAATAAATGCTCTTTATAAAAATAAAAAAATTGCAACATTTTTTTCTTTTAGCGTTTTCGTCAAATGTAGCAAATTGCGCACACAAATGCAGTTACTATTTTCAACGAACTCTGTACTTTTGAAAATAAAAAATAACATTGCAAAACTAGAATATTGATGGAAAGTTTTCCCCTAATGAAATCTATTTTTTAATACTAGAACATGAAATAATGTAAATTAAAATCTCGGAATTTTTGAAAATTGCAAATTGGAATGTTTAACTTTTTTAAGCGTAGGGAACATTGATTTTTGTTGTAAGGCAAGTGGTGTAGACATAACATGAATCTCGAGATAACGCGAAGATCTTAAATTCGATTCCCATCGCGGAGAAAAAATGCAGTTCGGAAACACGTTTGCAAGTGGTAGTATAATATTGTGCAAGTGGTATTATAATATTGCGTAGCCGTTACAAATAATGTGAGAAAGTATATACTGTTTGTATATACCATTGGTTTAGTACTGCTAACAAAATAGTAACCCACTCCTATCCTACAGCAACTAGCAAAAGGAGAGCTCAACAAAACCTGCGCATAGTGAAGCGACATTTATGCCCAAAAGCCAAACATGGTGTCATCGCAGCATTTTCTCAATCGTTCAAGGAAACTGGTGGAACTAGTGGTGCTAAAACAGCACGTACGTTTCGCGTAATTGTGCGTGAAAGTACGGGCGGAAAATACTCAAAATTTTCGAGAAATTGTACATGACCTTATTTCAAAATCTATCTGTAAGGAATAGATTTATTTCTGGAAAAAATATCTATCTTCATAATTGTAGTTGTTGGAAGACGCCGAAAACATTTTGATTTTTTGAAATTTTCCAAAAATTAAGAGTTTTTAACGAACATGAGACCTGCACCATTCTCTTAAACGTCCTTCACATATCCAACAATAAAATTCAATCAAAAACGATGGTGCGATATTTTTTTTAATTTCGAAAATATCCTAGGGGCTTCGTGTAAAGTATCTCTCAAAATTAAAATATTCGTTTCAAATTCAAGGGGTTGTGACATCAACCAGATTAATTGGGGAATATCATTTTTTTGAGGAAATCGTCTGAACGGTGTAGCTGCTAGCGTTGTTTACAGACGGACAGACGGAAGGACCGACGTTCTGCCGTCAGTCTAAAGACAGTTTTCTGCCGAAAGTTCGCCGTTTTTTCGGGCAACATTACATAGCTTGCTCTCTACTGCGTAAGCGGTAGCCAGAAAGTAAATCGAGATCGAGATAGGTTCATTTACCCAGCAGATGAAGTATGTTACTTCTTACAACCATATTGTACTGTATAATTTTCAAAAGTCTAAAATGTTAACTAATGAATTATAAATCATTGTTGAAATGAAGATTTCTTTTCCTTTTTTTAGTCTGTTGAGGTTGCTGAATGAAAGCTCATTTCATCATGCCACGGCAGATTCTGTGTATTCCAGCTCACAGGCTGGTACGAAAGTTTCCAACGGTTGCGGAGACGGCGCACAGTGGGGGCCAGGCAGGGGAAATTTGGCAAAAAGTCCAAAATCAGCATATACTTCAGAAGCTCCATTTCACATGAAACGGGTAGCAAAATGTCTCCTTCGTCGTTACCCGATCAGGAAAGGAAAAGAGTATCACGCTACTCCATTCAGTGCGAGTTTGAACTTGCACAAGTGATGCGCGGCGCACTTCTTCGCACTCGCAGTAAGAAGAAAGGTATCTTTTTCGATGCAATTATTTTTGCTCTCTCGACTAGCAGAATCGTACGTGGAGATATGTGCTTTAAATCTGTATTTTATAAAAAACATATTCCTTGAATAATCATTTAGTGAATCCAAGTAGAAACTTCACGTGTTTCAATGGAATGAAATTTTTAAATCCGGTTTTTCGTATTGTCTTTTAGTTCCCTTCCGGGAGTTTTCGGACTATGATATTAACTGAATCTGATTCAGAATTCATGTAGTTTTCGAAACAAAGTTTTAATCAAAATTTTCCCATGTTTGCCTCATTTGGCGTTAAGGTACGTTGTTTATGATGATGCACATCCAGTTTTGTTACCGTTTCTACCTACAACATTCATTTTTTTTTTCTTCATACATATCTCTTCATCATGAAGGAGGGGAACTGCATGATGTTATTAAACACACTGAAAAGAAAAAAAAACGGAAAAAAGTGCAACCTGTAGGGGGGAAAAGAAGTGCTTGGCAGACTTAATTGCATCTGATCCACTGATTTCACAAATAGAGTAGAGAAAAATTATCACAAAGGTATTGGACCTAGAAGTTACACCAATGTTAATGATTTCCACTTAATGGTAATTACTGAATTATAAAATGTGATTTTTATTCCCCAAAATTCCGGAAAACACTTAAGAAAGCATTTTGCCGAATTTTCCCCTTTATGGCCCCACTGTGCGGCGGGAGACGTGCCAATGAACGAGACCGAGATAATGACAAAAGTAACTAGGAGGTGATCAGAATTAGCAGCTAAAACGGCTGCAGATACGGCATCGAAAGCGTGTGTATGTGAGATATGTGCAGTTGAAGTTGGCTGTGGATGTGTGTAGTTCACGTCGCTCTGTTTGTCCTCGATAATGCTGGTATCATTGTAGGATGAGGCAACAATGGGGCAGTGAAGATGGCTGTTGCGACGGCGGTGGAGGGAGTGGCAACGGTAGCAGCAGTGGTGGGAGCAGTATTTTAGGCAGGCTCCTAAACAGTGGTGCAGTATAGTAACTAAGGGGATTACTTAGCAAGTGTCAAGGTCGTGACAAAACAAGGCTCTAGAGATATGCTCTGAGAAAACAGTCAGGACTTGGAAGTGAAAGAGTTTACGTGGAAGAGTTCGAGTTCTCTGCCTTTCCGCCCATCTGTGAGTACACGCATCAGTACATCATTATATTAATGAATTGCTTAGAGCATCATATTTGGTGACCATACAGTAACAATTGCCTTAATCATTACGGTTTCATTAATCCTCTTTCACTAATCCAGTAAAGAACTAAAGAACTGGAATTCGCATTAGCCAAAATTAAAGCAAAAAAATAGCTGCAGCAAATACAAACAGTTTTTTTATGTATGAAATAAATAAGCAAATTAAAATATGTATACAAATTAAAACCAATTTATTAAAAATTAAAAATATAGAGGAAAAATTCATTTTCCCGAAAGCAATAGTTTTTTTTCTCCGCACTTCCTTTGCTTCGTGGGAAGTAACGTGCATGATCAAGCGCATCGTGTTATATTGTGCAAAAATATGAATGATCGTTCATAGGACACTTGTTTCGTGGGACAAAATTTAAAGTTTATTTAATCATTTGTTACTACAATATTCTCGGTAAAGAATGTATATTATTACAGACTATACTTCTTTTTACGGAAGGAATATCAGCCAGATATATTTTCAAATTTTTAGTACAATTTAGAGATCGTTAAATGTAACATTCACACATGACTATCACGTCTTTCTTGTTTAAGTCCATATTACGAGAACTTCACGTTTTTACTAACAATTCGAATGATTAACAACAATATCTATTATTATTATTATTATTATTATTATTATTATTATTATTATTCCTTACATTCACGACTAGATTTTGTGGGTCGATTAAATATAAAATCAACCAGTTTCCTAAGGAGAAAATCTAGTGATAGCCTCTACAACACATCGTTTAAAGTATCAGCTGTTCCCAATAATACTTGCTCTTATTAGTCTTTTGAGTGACCTAGAGTTTGTACAAGTTCTTAATACATTTGGGGAAAATCAAAAAAAATTAAGTAAAATGCGGATACGTTTTTACTCGATACATCGGCTGATTTCGATTTCCAAACCCTTAAATTTAAGGCGTCTCTCTACCTCCTTTGTTACGACACGGACGTTCTGATTGCATGACACTGCCGCATCTGTAAATGTTAACGATTAGTTCCAATTCGATTTTTATTCTCTTTATAATCATCAAAGTTATTATTATCATTATCATTATTATTATTATATTGTTATATTATTATTATCATTATATTGTTATATTATTATTATTATTATTATTATTATTATTATTACTAGCTCAACCTTCGCAATTCCATTCCAAAAAGCTGTAGAATAGTTGCAACAGAGAAGTATTTAATATGTCCTAAACGGGAAATCGAAAATCACAAAAATGTTTATTCAAGTGTTCAAAACTTATTCTCAAAAAATCTCAAAATGAGGGAGATTTTCAACCTCTTTAACAATACAGTCAATATCCGTTTTAACACATTGTTAAATACATTCTGAAAATGTAATTGAAAATTGAAATGATTTAGATTTCCTAAGATCTGTACATGTATGTTGTAGTGGACTATAGAAGGATTTCCTGCTATGCACCATCATGCATAGTAAAACGTGAAAACGTAAAGAATCTCATGCAATTATAATCCTGATTTTTTTTGTAAAAGGACATATGATTCAAACGAGTGTTGGGCATTCCGTTTATATACACTCACTCTTCATTGTATTTAGAAACATTCAATCTTTGAAGTTAAAAAAAAATGGAAAATCTTCACATTGCCAACTAACACTCCTAATGCAAGGAGCAATGTAGGTACATAACCGAGTAATATAACCTTAAAGAAATTAAGTAGAAGTTCGTAGTTACATGTAACTTGTGTGTAACCTCACACTCATATTCTTGCTCTTGCTAAAGATAAAACGTTAGTTGAATGCTTCTACAGATCGATTGAAACTAGCAAAACAAAACGACAAAACCAACTATAATTCTATTGAAGTTTGTTTTAAAAAAAGACATTATGAGCAAATGACGGCAGACAGGCATTTATTCGATTAATTTTAATGTATTACTAAAATTTAGTATTCTTACTAGATAACCAGTTAGTAAGAGGAAGTGATATCACAACTAGCCCCTTTCATTTAAAGAAATAGTTACGAAATTTGGTTGAGAAGAATGTTAAATTTCTTTCTAAACGAAAACCATTAGTTTTTCAAATATCTACATTGATTATTATTATTATTATTATTATTATTATTATTATTATTATTTAGATAGTCTTTTTATACATTTTTACATGAAATTTTATATTTGATGTTGAATTTTATTTGTTAAATTATTTTGAAAAATTAAAAATATGAAATTGAAAGTAGTTTGCTTTAGAGTTTAGACGATTTACTACGTTACATGAAGTAAATAACAAATTCTCCTTTATTCACTTCTTATTGGTGACCTACCTACATTACTTTCTGCTGTATTGTCTGTTGCACATAAGCGTTTTCTAAGAAATAAAATGGGAACGAACTCGTAAAATGAAAGACGCAATTGTATTCGATAATTGATATTTTATTAAAGTCGAAACGGTAAGTACGACACGAAGTTTTACTATCAAATCTAATCGAAAATAAAATTGAAATAAATCGAATGAGAACCAATCCTCCATCAAATAAGTTTCCCCTTCGAAAAGATAACTTGGAGAAATGGTATCTGTAATATTTTCTTCCAACTTTCGACCAATCTTGATTTGCCAAACACGTAAGGCGGCATTGTAGCTTCGCTACCGATCTCGAGGTTCATAATGGGATTCCAGTCTGCGGCCTTTAGTATGCGGTCCTATGGTTTGATTCCTTGACCCTCAGGCGTGACTTTCGCCGCCCGATGTCAGCTGCTGCAGCGTGACTTTCAAATTTGTCTTAGTTACAATTCCGTTTTTATCTGGGTTAAAATTATATATCTTTTAAACTATTAAATAAAAATTTCTGGAAAAATAGGATATCTATAGGAATATATTTCTCCTCGGGATTGGAAAGAAGCATTTGTAGTTCCAATTAATAAGGGTGGGTCTCGATCAGAAGTTAAAAATTATCGACCAAATAGCCTAACATCAGTTGTCTGTAAGCAGGTGGAGCATCTAATCGCTGAGTACATTAGAAACGTTTGGAGTAAAGAAAATTGGCTATTTGAGGGGCAGCATGGCTTCAGAAAGGGTTACTCTTGTGAAATCAAACAATAGCGTTTTGCCAAGATATCGCGGTTGCACTAGATGAGGGTGATAGAATCGATGCGGTGGTAATAGACTTTACGAAGGCTTTTGATCTTGTCCCCCATGATAGACTACTTGAAAAACTAGACAGAATAGGACTAGACTCGAGAGTGATACTGTGGATTAAGGATTTTCTAAATAACCGCCACCAACGAGTGAGGGTGGGAAACACCCTATCGGAAAGAGTGTAACGTCTGGGGTTCCGCATGGGAGTGTACTTGGATCTTTATTATATTTAGTGTACGTAAATGACATAGCAGAGGAAATAGGCTCAAAATTTAAACTTTTTGCGGACGACTTATTTACAGAAAGATCGAGAACATATCGTATCATGGTAAATTACAGCGAGGCTTGCGATGCTTAGAAGAATGGACGGAAGTCAATAGAATGAAGATAAATCCGAATAAACACAAAATCGTTAGTTTTACGCGCAGTAGAAATAAAGGTACCGCTAAGTATTTGCTTACGGGTAAGATAATCCCGCAGGTCACTAGTTGTAAATATCTGGAGGTGATAATTAATGAACAACTTGGATGGGGGGAGCACGTCAACTTTACCGTTGGGAAGACATGGAAATCTGTACACTTTGAAATGCGAATGTTAAAGGAAGGGAAGCAGTAAATCAAGAGAACTAGCATATACAACCATTGTGCGCCCGGTGTTAGAGTACGGAGCAGCGTGTTGGGAACCATATACAATGGGCCAAATAAGCTCCATCGAAAGAGTTCAGAAAGTAGCAGCAAAGTTTGTTAAAAGGAGAAATTCGTTACTAAATATTTCCAATGAAGTATCGTCATGGGAATCATTGGTGAGCCGTAGGGAAAAAAGCAAGGTTGTGTATATTTTACGAAGCGTTTGGGAAAAATCCGGCACGGAGGGAAATTCAGGAAAGAATGCATGAACCCGTCTACTTAGCACGACACGACCATATTAGGAAAAAACGTCGAAGGAAACAGAACTGATGTTGGAATATACTCTTTTGTAAATGGGACTATTGAGTCATGGAATAGCATGCCTGCAGCACTAATGGAGACTTTTCCTAGAATCATCAACACTTTTAGGTTAAGATTAAATTCTAATAATAGTGTAAGCGACAAGATCAGTAGTCTGAGAAGGGCCTATGCATTTAATAGGCATGCCTTAAATGGAGTAATTTTGTTCTGTTTATTGAATTGTATGTATTTTTAGTATTCATCATTATATTATGGTATTAGATGTAAAGTAAGTGTAAAGAATTTGCCACCGGGCTTAATGCCCAAAGCAAATGAAATAAATTATCTATCTATTATCTATATGTTCTTTCGTTTAGTTTATTGAATATGATCAGAAATAATATGCACTAAAAAATAAACAAATAATATCTTTCCGAGAACGATGGACTTCAAAACAAATACAAACATGGTTTCCGAGGCAAATTTTTCAACAAGATGATGTTTATTTTCTGTTATTATTGTTTTATCACACAACTCGCTTCCTTGAGACAAACGTATGGTTTTAGTACCTGAATTTGCGACTAGATAATTTACTTTGTCATTCCCGTCATTGTAGTACTACCACAGAAATTTCTACGTCAGCAATCACAATTTCGTTCATAAAATAACAGCTGATGTGAAAAACATTAAAATTGGTATACAAGAAGCTAAGATACTACGTTAAACTGATCACTTTGCGAAATATTTCGAGTAGTCTTGGCAAGCATGAAGGGCGTATGCCGTCGTACACGCTAGAGAGTGACCCCGTGAAGGACGGGATTTGCCGTCGTAGACGCTAGAGAATGACCCCGTGAAGGACGGGATTTGCCGTCGTACACGCTACAGTGTGTCCCCGTGAAGGACGGGATTTGCCGTCGTACACGATAGAGAGTGACTCCGTGAAGGACAGGATACGCCGCCGTACACGCTAGAGAGTGACTCCGTGAAAAACGGGATTTGCCGTCGTACACGATAGAGAGTGACTCCGTGAAGGACAGGATACGCCGTCGTACACGCTAGAGAGTGACCCCGTGAAGAACGGGATACACCGTCGTACACGCTAGAGAGTGACCCCGTGAAGGACGGGATATGCCGTCGTACACGCCTGAGGGGTTAAAACGCGACATTTTAATTTTAACTACGAAACAGAATGTACTCGTTCCCGCCCCTCGTTAGCTTTCGTTCCCCAACACCCGCGTCGTTGGAGTGTTTTCTTTATGATACGTTTACTTATTCTTTTCGCCCAGAGCCTCATTTTGCATCGCAGGAGAGCATGGCGTCCGCCTGGCCGCGCCCGTCCAGTGCCCCCCTGCCCATGGTGTATGGGCGCTTCACGGGCGCGCGCCCAATGCCCGACGGCCGCACGCCCAACTTCTGGATTCAGGACATCACGCCCGACCAGGACGAGCAGATCGTCGACTTCATGTGCGACAGCTTCATCAAGGTCAGGATGTTGCGTCTAGGGGGGGGGGGAGGAATGCCAAATAATTTTCGAAAATCGATTTTTGTTTTTCTTTGTTGTTCATAATTCAAAGAATAAGTTACGAAGTTTTTTTCCGCGAATTCCATTCAGAGATTTTTGCGAGTTCCGTCAACAATTTGATGATTACGAAGAGAAAACGTTTAGTATATAATTTAGTATTTTCAAGAGTAATTGAGGCGATCTCTTGAGAAAGGGACTCTCGGCAAAAAGGTAGTTTCGAGAAAAACGCAATTGAAACTTTGTACAACTTTTATTTATAAGTATTGTCAAGTTACACATCATATTGAAGTAGGTGGTGATATAATGAACATCTTCACTATGTATCTATTATGTCATTCTTCCGACACATAGATGTTTCAACATACTACAACATACTTTGTAATAGTACTAAAGTGCTTCCTAATAACACAAAAAGCTCAGCACAAAATGTAAAAAATAATAATTGGAAGCAATGGCGATGTGAAGGAAAGTAAATAAATTCAAAGAACAGAAACTTGTGGGTGCAAAACAAATTTTACAAGGAATTCGTGTGAATATCCTCCAAACACATTCAACCCTATTCCTGTCTGCGGGTGTCATGAAGATGTGATTTGTACCATATTTCACTTTTACTGGTTTAATGCCATTATATGGGGCCTGGTTCAATATTATATTTAGGTTTGGACTCCTTGTCAACCATATTTGGAATTTTATGTAGGCAGTGTGGGTAATCATATGGCAGTGGAAGTTGTAGAACACAGCAAAGAACAAACCTTTGTGTACTAAGAACAAACCTTTGTTACTGTTACCTTTGTTACTGTTAATCATATTTCTTGATCTGGAAGATATTATTCTTTGCTTGTGTGTTCTTCCAGATTAGAGGCTCTTCTGTCTAATTGTTTATAACGCCATGATCCATTACAATATTGAAAGAGGTGGTCAATGGCATTCAACCATGGCCTGCCGATACGTTTTAGCATTGCTAACTATCCCCTTTTTCTTCAAGAAATAAAAAACAATTCACTATTTTGCTAAGAGACCACGAAACACTCTGAATGCCAAGAGCTGTTTGCGGGTATGATGTTTCAAACATGGATAACTTCACTCGCTGCTGCCACAAGAAAACGAAAAATTTCGGAGGTTGTAGATTACTATAGCGGTTCATTACAATAATCTACGGAAAAGAGGCCCATGAGCTTGCAGGCCCTTTGTCAGGAAATTGCCTCAATTAGCAGTTCTGAGTAAAATAGCAATAGTACTATTTTTAACAATTTTGTGACGACAAATTGAATGAGGGTTATATCGAATTTGTATATTTTATTGACTGAAAGCTGATTTACATATTTTCAAGTTATTGGAATTCAGTGGAAATCAAATATCCAAATGTGTTCTGCTTCTATTCCTTTTCCCATAAATCGCTTGGATGGTATGGGAAACTTTAATTCTTTACAAGACACATTTAGAAACACATTTTCACCACAATCGTTTCAAAAACAAACGTCACAATATTTTTTTATACTCCTACCCTTGGAAAACTACCAAATTTGGGAAGAAAACTAAGAATTCTGCCTATCGATCTCCAAGAACAGTGTCGAAAACTAATTATATCCAGTTTAAGAACAGCGTCTAAAATTTATTTGGCAAGGACAATGCGAATAGACGTTGAATGTATTATTTCTGCTTTATAACTTGCAACAAATGTGATGACTTTTTAAATATGCTAATGGATTACATTTTTAGATTTAGTTTATGTAGTCTAATTTTTTTAATGCTGGTATGGTTTTCACAGGTTCAAACGTAAAAAAAATATTTTTCGACGTGTTATCATACTTTTTGGTACCTTCCTCTGACGTATTTAAAGTATTGCAACAAAACTCGAAAATAAGAAAAAGTACTTTATTCGCGAAAATTATAAATTCACTAACGTGCTTACTCAGTGGTCATCGGGGAAAACGGTCATCGGGGAAAACGGTCATCGGGGAAAACGGTCATCGGGGGAAACGGTCATCGGGGGAAACGGTCATCGGGGGAAACGGTCATCGGGGGAAACGGTCATCGGGGGAAACGGTCATCGGGGGAAACGGTCATCGGGGGAAACGGTCATCGGGGGAAACGGTCATCGGGGGAAACGGTCATCGGGGGAAACGGTCATCGGGGGAAACGGTCATCGGGGGAAACGGTCATCGGGGGAAACGGTCATCGGGGGAAACGGTCATCGGGGGAAACGGTCATCGGGGGAAACGGTCATCGGGGGAAACGGTCATCGGGGGAAAGCGTTATTCGCTACAATGAATTCAGGATAATGTAAGGCAGCCCAATTGGCCTTCTCCCCCGGCCTACTTCGCTCCGGGCACAACTGCAAACGCTTTCAGCCCTTCGGCGCCGCGCGAGGTCCTTCCCCAGCGTGACGCGCGTCGTGGCTGCTGCAGGAGGAGTACATGTGCTCGCTGTCGGGGCTGCCCGAGGACCCGGTGTCGCTGCAAGGCATCCGCGCCGCGTGGCGCCAGGGGCTCCAGCACCGCGCGGGGCTGGTGGCGCTCACCGATTGGCCCGACGGGCCAGAGAACCCGCAAATCGCCGGCTGCAACGTCACCTACATCACCAGGCGCGGTGATCCCATGTTGAAGGTGAGGCTTCAACGAGAATGGTTAACGGTAAAAAGAAAATTCCCACCAAAACAGGAAATTAAACATTTATTAATTGAAGAATTCATTGATTAAAGTTTCCGGTCAACGCTATTGTTATTAGTCTCATTAGTTTGGGGAATGTTTTAACGGGAGATGGCGGTGTTCTTGGTGGTGAGAAGCGGCGTAGACCTTCACGTCGGCTTGCGTGGGTAATCCTTTCTCGGTCCCTCCACCAGCGGGGCACTATCCACCCGCGACAAGCTCTAAGCTCTCCACTGGTCTCCTGACGAATAGACCATCGGCAGAGGTGGCTCAGGGCATCAACTGATGTCACCTCAGCGTCTTACGGTGAGATTCTAGGGTTCGAGTCCCGACGACGGCACGATTTTCGACACTAGTTTGTCAGCTAGGTCGAATGCACCCGGTGTCTGGAGGAGAATTCTAGCAACCGGATGTTCTGATTGGTAGTTTTCCGTTGTTTCCGACGAATGCCGGAGTAGTTTTGGTAGTTTGGTAGTTTTCCGATCAATACCAGGCGAATGCCGGAGTAGTACCCTAACAAACGGACCACGAACCGCACGCGATGCTCTTTCTCTTCTTTGTGCTTTCTTCACTCGTTACTTACCCACACTTACTCTAACAGGCCGTACACTCCTACAAATGTCAGGAGACCAGTCGGGAACGTAGAACTTGTCTCGGCTGCCGCGGTGCCACGCTGGTCGGGGACAATGCCTGCAAGCCGACGTAGGTCAGCACCGGATCTCGCCAGTTGGTGGGGGAATACTGCCCTCACCTCCCGCGATAAAAACATGCACCATACTTACGGGACTAATTACCGTGGCAGTTGACGCGTCGGAATGACTAATCAATCAAACAAACCGACATGTTGCTCGGCGCCGGATATCACAATCTAATGGAGAGGAACACCGCCACCTCTCGAGATGTTACATGAATCACGCTTATGGAAGTAATGAGTAGTGCAGTTTCGCCTCCAGAAACTAAATAAATGTTTCATCAATGAAACAAACTAATCAAAACATAGGTTCTAGCAGAAATGACGAAAAGTGGCGTTTGCTACTTGTATGTTAAGAGATAAGATCCCGTTTGAAGAGCTGAGAGCAAAAATCAGATGACAAGAACAATATATTGAGGAAACGGCTATTGAAAAAGAATATATATCATATACATTTAAAAAATTATTCATGAAAAATAAAGAATAGTTTTGGTATTAAATGTTAAATGTATGAATCTCTGGACAATGGGATCACTTAGCATATTTTCTCCTTAATAAAACGATGTCATTTAGCTATCAGTATGTCCACGGACCTGAGTTTGAAACACATGTCACTGATATTTGTTTTTAGCTTCTCTATTTTTTCACGATCGTCTTTAGAGCATCAGCAGCCTCGTTGAGTTTGTAGAAACGCCCAAACCCTTGTTTCCGGCGGCGGCGCTGCGTGGCAGGCGGAGGGCGTGCCGCTGAACCACGTGCTGCGCGCGATGCACGCCCTGGAGGCGCGCGCCGACCCGTTCGCGCGCTTCGGCGTGGAGGCGCTGCTGAACGCGCTGGGGCTGTCGGTGGCGCCGGCCTTCCGCGGCCAGCGCGTGGGCGAGGCGCTGCTGGCTGCGCGCGCGCCGCTGCTGCGCGCGCTGGGCCTGCGCCTCACCATCGCCGTCTTCACGGGCCCCGCCGCGCAGAAGGCGTCCGCGCGCGCGGGCTACGAGCTGCTGGCGCAGCAGCGCTTCGCCGACTGCAAGGACCACCACGGCCGGGAGGTCTTCCCCAACGCGCCCTGGGAGTTCTTCCAGCTCAAGGCCAAGTTCATCGACTGAGCAAACCCACCTCGTTCGGTAGTTCGTATTTAGCCCAGTGTGCACCTCAGAACGTTATGTTGTAATGGCAAAGTAGTAGTTCAATAGCCGATAGCTTTTAACGCTTTTAACAAATAACTTGCGGAGGAAGTGGAGGCTGGCGAAAACCCACCTCGTTCGTTAGTTCGTATTTAGCCCAGTGTGCACCTCAGAACGTTGTGATGTAATGGCAAAGTAGTAGTTCAATAGCCGATAGCTTTTAACGCTTGTAACAAATAACTTACGGAGGAAGTGGAGGCTGGCGAAAACCCACCTCGTTCGTTAGTTCGTATTTAGCCCAGTGTGCACCTAAGAACGTTGTGTTGTAATGGCAAAGTAGTAGTTCAATAGCCGATAGCTTTTAACGCTTTTAACAAATAACTTGCGGAGGAAGTGGAGGCTGGCGAAAACCCACCTCGTTCTGTAGTTCGTATTTAGCCCAGTGTGCACCTCAGAACGTTGTGTTGTAATGGCAAAGTAGTAGTTCAATAGCCGATAGCTTTTAACGCTTTTAACAAATAACTTACGGAGGAAGTGGAGGCTGGCGAAAACCCACCTCGTTCTGTAGTTCGTATTTAGCCCAGTGTGCACCTCAGAACGTTGTGTTGTAATGGCAAAGTAGTAGTTCAATAGCCGATAGCTTTTAACGCTTTTAACAAATAACTTGCGGAGGAAGTGGAGGCTGGCGAAAACCCACCTCGTTCGTTAGTTCGTATTTAGCCCAGTGTGCACCTCAGAACGTTGTGTTGTAATGGCAAAGTAGTAGTTCAATAGCCGATAGCTTTTAACGCTTTTAACAAATAACTTGCGGAGGAAGTGGAGGCTGGCGAAAACCCACCTCGTTCTGTAGTTCGTATTTAGCCCAGTGTGCACCTCAGAACGTTGTGTTGTAATGGCAAAGTAGTAGTTCAATAGCCGATAGCTTTTAACGCTTTTAACAAATAACTTGCGGAGGAAGTGGAGGCTGGCGAAAACCCACCTCGTTCTGTAGTTCGTATTTAGCCCAGTGTGCATCTCAGAACGTTGTGTTGTAATGGCAAAGTAGTAGTTCAATAGCCGATAGCTTTTACGCTTTTAACAAATAACTTGTAACATATTAGAGTGAATTTTTCTTGTTATCAAGTTTTGCCAAAGACACTCTTGCTACCTTGATTCATAACTGAAGAGCCTATTTTTAAACTGTACTCTCTTCATAAAGTTGTTTTTTTTAGAAAGGAAAGAATTCTCATTCAGAGTTATTGTTCAATGTAGGATTGAACGATTTTCGCACATCGTTTAACCAAGTTTTTGGCAACATGGAAGGAAAGCATTTTAATATCATTACAGTATCCATGGAATATATCGATACATCAAATTAAAAAACAAACGGATATGGAGACACGTCACTATGGAAATAAGCTCTTCAGCTGAGTTGGATAGTACCAGAGTAAGCCAACTTATCCTATGCGTAATCTTCCTTGAAAACCTTCCCTCCTAAGAGACAATATTGGTCCAAACGTAGTTCTAGCTGTAGAAATCAGAAGGTAGCAAATATTCCCAAATCATGTGAGAGTTCAGCCATCAGCTGCCGAAAAGAGTTTCTTTTACACATTATCTCAGATTGGGCTTGTGGTGGGATCGGCTCTATCTTAACCGCCTCAATTCTGCTGTCAGTATGAGAGCGACAGAAGGGATTCTGAAGCACACGAAAAAATGTGCAGATTGCAGTTGTCTTCCATACTTCACACACTGCCACACAGCTGTTTTTTATGTAATAATAGCCCGAAGTGACTAGCAAAGCGAGGAGAAGATTTATTTGAAAATTTCCAAAGCACAAATGGTATTTAATAGGACTATTTCACGAATGAAATTATGTCCAACAGAGTTCCAAAATACGCCAATTATTGAAAATAACTGAAATTTATATTAAAATCAAAGAGGTTATGTTGTAGTGCATATTGGCCATCGACATATCCATTTATGTATACCGCCTCCTAAGTTAGATGAACCACGGTTTATAATTGGCCGGAAGGGAGAAGAGGTAAGAAATATGGGGTAGAAAAAGCGATAAACTTTTTGAGATGCACCTCCCCGGTTGGGGCATTTAGTATTTATAGTTAAACGCTAATGGCTTTAATTTCACGAGTGAAATATTCAAAGTAAATAACTGCACAATCTGCGGCACAATTGCTTTTTAGAATGTAGCTAACTTACTATTTACGTTCGAAAGAAGTTTCAAGACAAATAAAGGAACATGATAAATCAGTAAACGGGAGACAATTATGAAAAATTTGAACGGGGAAAATTAATGTGCTTACCATACGTGACGAAAATAAAAGTAATGGCTTTATCATCGGATACAAGAGGAACCAAATGTGGAGAGCTAAGTTAAAATTAGTATTTTTTAAAATAAATTTAAAAAAATTAATAAACGTTCACACAAATTATCGAAAACAATCACTGATACTTAAATCTCTCGAAACAGGACGATTAGTTTTCTGACACTCCACAACATTTTCTCCAAAACGGAGCGACTTAAATACAATAAGTAGAATATTGCATCAAGAAAATTCTTTTAACATACATTGTTTGATAATCATGATGTGGGTGGCGCTGTTATTAGGCAATAGTGACAAAGTTTTGATCATATCGTTAATCTGAATAAATTTGATACTTGAAGAAAACTCGTGCAAATTATAGTACAATAATTCTTTAATGTTTCATTGTAGCAGTAAACAGTAATGCAAGTAAATATTTTAAAATAATAGAATCAGTCTAAATGTACCTTATTAGCTAAAATGAATATAATATATATATATATATATATATATATATATATATATATATATATATATATATATATATATATATATTTAACATTAAAGAAGTTCAAATACAAATTTCTAATTAATATTAATTCCATTATACTTTTAAATTGTAATAAATTTTAAATTGAATTGTAACAGATATTTAAGTACCCGATGTATTTAAAACTGAATGTTACCATGTAAAAAAATCTGCATAGCTTATTGTTATATACTCATGATATTTAGTTTGTACATTGCTGTTTCAAAAACGAAAGCTAATTTGAGGTGTACGTGTTTTATTCACAATATACAATAAAGATTTGATATTAAGAAACAATAAAAATTGTATCTTAAAATATGGTGACTTAACAAAAATTCATACTTTTTAGTGTTAATTGTAACGGTTACGTAATATAATTTTGCTACTTTTACCCTACTAACACTTTACCCCTCTCTCTTGAAATAAAGTTAAAAGGTTTAAAAAAAACTTACGGAACTGAATTCAGTGCATTTTGCTGTATTCTTCCAAAAATGTTTTACAAAATCAAATTATGTGCTACGCGTGACTAACCGTCAGAATGAAAATTGTTACATTCCTAGGCACAAGGTGATTCGTAACAATTTCCTTACTTGTAGTAAAGCTTTCGTTGCACCTTTTTATAAAGCATTACAAAAAATGTATGGAACAAAAGCTACTACAAAAGTACACAATAGTGACAGTTTCATACCCCAAAAGTTAATGATTGGCTAGTTTGCATTTATAAATTTCGCATTTATTGCATTTCATTTTAATTTTTAGTGCTATAAGCCTGAGTTATATTTCAGTTCTTGTTTACCATAAGTCCTCTCCCAATATTGTACCTCGTGTTCAAAATGCAACCTATTTAATATTACCTTTACTTTTTGGGGGTAAGCTTTAGATTTTTTTATTGTTATCGAAATTCAATGTTGTCGACATTGTTCCGAATCAGAAGTATCACTGGGGTTACGTTCTCGTTGTTGAGAGGGCAGAAATCCAACGGAGAAGTATGTTGCCACCCAGCGATGATTATGATTCAACAGCTACGGCTTCAGCAATTTCAACCTGGGAAGGTAGGAGTAACATGAAAACAGGTACTAAGCCGACGGATTTTGCGTCCTTGCCCTTGTGGGTGAACTGTTGCGGTTGTACAGAGCAGACCATCAGGATTCGAATTGGCAATTTTATCCAAAACGGGACACTCAACTCTTCAAGACTGAATATCATACTTCGGACGGACGCATCACAAATTGAATGAATCCTAGTGTATCTCTCCTGAATGTCTTTTTTTCAATTATTATCGTATTGATTCATTCAATTAAACACTTATTAAGATTTATTAAGAATTATAATTATAAATAAATAATATTCAAGAATATATTATGAAGATTATAAATAAGGCACCCAATATGGATTAATTGTATCCTTATTCTCACGAAACACACCGACAAAATTCCCGCGGCGCGTCGTGCATTTGCAACTCTTCCAACCAGCCGTCGTTATCCCTAAGTGAGCTTCGCTCCGCGTGGGCGTTACCTCCGACGTCCGACAGTCCACTGCCATCATACCTGTAGAGTTGATTTCATTCAATTGTCCTTTGTAGACTAATATAGGGACTGCACGTTAGAGAGAATACAGGCAAGTTTACGACAAAGAAGAATATTGTACATCTGAGACACAAAATCATATTTTTAAATATAAATAGATACAAAGAAAAACTGAACTTCATTATCTAGGAGCCTTTACTCGAACACGAATCTCGCATTCGTAAGTGGCACTGGACTGGAATGTCTCAGCCACACTGATGTTCATAAAAAAATTACGCCTTTTGTTAAAAATTACCTATTTCTCAAAATTCTTAACTCTTTTTTTAATAATTATTCTTTACTTCGGCTACAAGCTGGTGCTAATGCCAATAATACCTATGCTTAGGCTCAACTACATTAATTTTACAAAAATAATTATTTTATGAGCTCATGGCTATTCACAATTAACGTTAAGATTAAACATTTCACTTAATGTCGGCAATATCATGCATACAAATGTTGCAAGCAACATTCTTTAACATTTTCGTTACAAATCCAGAATTTTGTTTTTTTTTAATTGGTTATTTAATGTCGCATCAACATCTAGGACATTAGCGACCACTATTGGTGTTAACGGTATGGTAACTATGAAAATGAAACGATATGGTGATGATAAGGGTCAAAGGACGAACACAAATACAACCATGCCCGAGGCGGAACTCGAACCCGCGACCCTTCGGTCCGAGATCACTACGACACTACTGCCTTATCGGTGTCGGCCACCGGGCCGACAATTTTGTTTGTTCCTCTTTAAATTCAATTTCTTTAAATGTTCAATTAAATCAGTTCTTTGATTCTTGACTCAATTTGGATAGTAACAATTTAATTATAGAATATTTTAAGTATCCCTGTTTGTTCACACGGGTACTCACGCTTCTGCAACACGGAAGGGGTGAATGTACTCTGCGGGGCTGCCTGGGCGTAGATATCGCGGGACTCGGAAGCGAGCGGGCGGCCTTTCGTCATGGCAACCTTAGCTCACGGTCAAGCATGCGCTGGCTCGGCGCGGCCACGGCTTCGACTCGCTGGCGGTTAGTACCCTTCCGTAGACCGTCGCGGCCTTGGTTGCGGAACCTTCCTCCCAAACAATCAAATGCGATGCCGGTCCGCTGGATCCAACGCTGAGCTCGCCACTTCTCGGCTGCAAACGCTCGCACCTCGTTTCTTCTGACTCGCCTCTTCTTCAAGGCGCGTCGATCGGAAACTGCGTGTTCTTGAATTTCCGTCGCAGCTGTTGAAACATGGGACGTGCACTCTTGAGTTTTACAGCACGAATCAGTTCAAAAGGGCCCCAATGTTGGATTCTAGTTCCACTGGTGACGGAGCACGTTGCACTATTTCTTCGTACCAGTACTCCGCTCGCAACCTTCACCCGCTCGCAACACAATTCTCTGCTATTCGACCATTAGAAGTGACGTGGTCCATGCACGTATTTTTAAGTTCATGAAACGGTGGTTTATTTCCACCTCGTCAAATGCCAGGACTCGTGCAAGGATTATGTACCTTTACTAGCCAGCGTAACGGCCGAAAAGAACAGTTTGTGACACGATGTCTGCCGCACACCATTAAACACTCCGCCCTGATCGACCACTCCTCCCACAGAATTTATCTGACAGCCCAGTCTCGACTACTTTCTTCCAGAAATTTTTGATAACTCCCCTCTTCCAACGGCAAAAGAAATATCCCAGCCGCGGTTTCCCTCGATTTTGCCTCGGGAGCCATTGGCGAGATTTAGTTCTGGATCTTATCTTGCGAATTTACTATTGGCCAGCGCGGGTTTCGGTCAGCTTGACCGATGCCGACGTCAGGCGGTGACGTCGCCAACGCGCTACATTCGACCGCCTGAACCAATGTTTCAACTCGCTGTTTCGGGTTCTTGATTCGTGGGCGGGGCATATATTCGGCTACGGCTCATTATCTATGAGAAATTAATAGGATAATATCCAGTTCTATAGACGATTCTGGATATCCCCCACATCAATTCGCACTCTGTAGACTGCTGTTAACAAGGATCCGGAATTTGATGAGATTATACGATTGATGAGATTATTACTGAATGCCTATAACCTTCAGATAACAAATGTAGAAAGCCACCGTTAAAAGCGGTTACTTTTGGGCATGGAATACGTGTTTAAAGTTCAATTTTCAGCACAAGTGCTAAAAATGAGACTATGCTCATATGGTCAGATAAAACAGTGAGTGCAACAAAAAATAGACTTTCATCTGCAGCTGTTCCCAATATAACACGGTACTCAATTAAATGATTTGTATACTTGTATTAAAATGAAAGAAAAGTCGGTATGGCTGTCTAAAAAATACTGTATGAGACACGAGGTAAAAGTGATTTAATAGTGCTTGTAGGAGTCCGCCGCATGGTCTATCGGCCTTGTGTCGCAACATTTTCTACTTGCAACATAAAATGTCACTTTTACTGACGGTATCATTAATAACTATTTTGAATCACTTTCATCGTGTATTTTCCCTCCCCGCAAAACGATCTTTTAATATTTTTTCGTGTTCTACAATTAATTTTTTTATCGTTTCGTAGTAGAAGTAGTTTATGATGTCTTATCAATATAAATCTGTGAATATTTCAATCATAGTTTTTTAATAACGCAAAAACAATTTTCAGTCGAACTGTGGATATCTTCAGTGCAATCTCTAGTAGCCGGAGACTAGCTAGAGAAATTGTTGTTAAAAAGTGTATTTTCGATTTTTGTTTCAGAGAAAATGTTAACGTTGTTTTAATTTGGCTATGGGCAAAATCCATTATTGCAGACATTATTGGGAGTCAGAAGTATCACCGGGGTGACTTCTCAGGCAATGCGGTGGGAGCGGAGACACCGATTCGAGTGTAGCTGCTCCGCTGTCACTTGCACAGCGCCATCGTTCATAGGGAGGTAGGAGTGACATCAGAGAAGGTAGGAAGCCGGGCATCGTGCTCACGACTCCTCTGGCAACAACTTTGCGGTCTTGTGCTCAGCAAACAGTAGAGGACAATAATTCTAATGGATGTTATTATTCAATTGATAACAGAATTGACCCCAGGTCTTGCTTATGGCTTTCCAATAATTATTGTATTTTAAGGATCACGTTTAACATGTATTATTTTCACTTATCACTATAACGACCATTTAATTCTAAGTTCTATTTTACAATCTTACTTGCTACTGTTTACGCAATAGAGAGAACGTTATGTATTACTGCGTTATGTACTAAAAACGGCGAAATTTCAGCAAAAAAACTCTTATTGGACTCTGCTAACAAAAAAGTGGATAAATCCAGTTGCTAAATTTAGAAAAAATCCTCTAACACGTGGTACTTGATACCGAAATATAGAATGACGGCAAAGCAACAAACTGTCCGCCCGTCCATCTGTGAACAACGCAAGCGCATAAACTATTCAGTCGATTTTCTCCAAAATTGATATTCCCCAATTAATCTGACTGATGTCGCGGCCCCTTGAATTTGAAATCGATATTTTAATTTTGGGAGAACTTTACACGAAGTCATAGGAACATTTTCAAAATTTTCACTAATGGCTCCAACGTTTGTGATTAAATTTTGTTGATAGATAGTATGAAAGACGTTTAAGAGTGATGCAGGTCTCATGTTCGTTGAAAACACTGATTTTTCGAAAACTGCAACAGTTTGAAATGTTTTAGGCGACTTCCTACAACTAAAATATTAAAGATAGATTTTTCCCTTATCGTAATATGTTTCTTAAAGACGGATTTTGAAATAAGATCATGTGTAATTTTTCGAAAATTTAAATACTTTTCGCGTAGTTTTGCGGGCGAGAAATTACGGGAGAGAAAGTGCGTGCTGTAAGACCTGAACCACTAGTTCTATTTGGGTACTTACTATTCTAAAGTACATTTTAAAACATTTTTACGAAAAGAAATTTGTAGCTCACTTACAAAAGTAAGCCAATTGATTTTTTTCGTAACGAATGTTTTAATGTAAGGTCTAATCATCGTTCAAACAAGCGAGAGATTTTCTGAAGCACTACTACTCATGCAGCTCCTTTAAAAATTGTTAGTTATGAGTTGATCAAATTTTAAATAAACATTTAATTAGCATATTCATACATGATTTTCTAGTCCCTTTGAGAAACCCTGACGAAAAGAAACGAAAATAAAATAACATAACATTAAAAGTTTAATTTCCGTATAAT